>JAQZBX010080563.1:0-13803 GCA_029593785.1 Cabassous unicinctus | reverse complement strand
TGGTTTCTGGATGTTTATTTTGTTCCTTTGGATGGGCCATCATTTCCTCCTTGTTTGTCTTTTAATCTCTTGTTGCACTTCTACATTTAACTTTAAATTGTTAGCTCTGGAATTTAGTCCCTGAGCAGTCTGTTCCTAACGTTTCTGTCTAGCTAGTGATATGGCAGATTTCCCTGAGTGCCAGGAACTAACAAAAACAACTAACCAACACACAACACACCTTCGTGGCCTTTGCAAATTGCCTCTGCTTTGGCTGGTGCTTTCTTCCAGAGCTTAGCCCTCCTGTCAAGGTCAGCCTTAGGGAAGTGTGAAGTGCATGGTCCTCTCTTTCTTTTCTGAACCTGTGTCTTGTCCTGGGCTTGTGTTTCTTGTGGCCTTAGGAATTCCCCCATTTACAGGAATTCAAATCCCCCCTCTACTCCTTGGGAAATACTTTCTCCCCCTCCCAGGTGCTCTATTTTATGAGTTAAAATAGATAATCCTCTGCACCAGGCTGCTTTGACTTAATTGTTACCCTGCTTTAGCTTTCTGCAAGCTGCTTCTGCCTTCATGGCAGGTTCTGGGAGGGCAAGCCAGGCCACGTTTCTTCTTTCAGCCTTGCATGTTGCCACCCGATTGATTGGCATGAGCTTACAGGCAGCATAGCGGTTATTCTGATCCCTCCAGAACAAGGCCAGGGACCCACAATGGGAGCAGGCTGGTTCCATACTGCGACAGGGAGACATGATGCAGGGACCACAAATTTCTCATATCACTTTCAAAGCTGTGCTTTTTTTTTTTTTTTTTTTTTTTTAAATTCAGCACCTGCTGAGTTATTGCACCCCTTTAACTGTTTTCCAGAGTTTTGAGGAAGATGGCTCTGCCAGTGTTTGCTAGTTGTTCAAAAATTCTGTGGGTGGATGGCATCCTGGAACATTTGAACCTTGATCAAGATTCTATCTCATAGGTGGTTTTTTAAAAATCTTAAAAGGTTTTTTTGAATCCAGTTTTTAGTTTGAAGACCTTACATTGGAGCAGAATAAATAAATGACCTTCATGTTTAAGAATAAGATATTAATGTACTGAACAAAGTTATGCCCAACTCAAGAGGTCCCAGGAATTGGACCATGGAACAACAAAGACAATAGTCAATAATGAGTTCCAGAGACAGCTCCCTACATCAAATTCGTTGAAAAGGAGGAACAATAATTGAGAGTTTACTGTGGCCTTACTTGATGGAGAAAAAATAATTTAAAGCCAGTGAACATTTCAGTCCAGTAATAATTCATTACATTTTTCTGGGAACTGGGAGTAGCACTGAGTGAGTCATGAGAGGTCCATGAATTGTGTGATGGAGCCCTGCCCAGAGCAGAGAATTTGATCTCAACATGCCATTTGCTGTGGCAAACATGGCAATTGCCAGGGAAACTCTACCCAGTGGGCAGTAGGAGGGGACCAGCCATTGTCCTGTGTGTGGGAGGGAAGAGCTGATGGTCCTGCTGAGGAGGCTCCACTTCTCAGGACTAATGGGTGCTTGTCCCTTGACCACCAGCCACCCAAACACCCAAGCATCCTTCACTGCCAGGTGGGATCCAGGCAGATGACCACTGGCCACCCAATTACCCAATCATCCTTCACCTCCAGCTGGGACCCAGGAGAATGACCACAATCCACCCAATTACCGAAGTATCCTTCACCCCCAGGTGGGATCCAGTCAGCTGCTGGAGCCTGCAGAGCCTTCTCCTCTCCTCCTGCTTCATCTTTTCAAAGTTCAAATACTTTAAATCACTGTCTTAAATAGTTTAATAAGCTAAAGGAATACTTTTAAAAGAACTAAATGAAATTAGGAAAACATTGTCTGAAAAAAAAAAATTATAGAAAGGAACCAAACAAATTTTGGAGCTGCAAATTACAGTAATTAAAACACAAAACTCATTAGACAGATTAAACAGGATATTTGAACAGGCAGAAGAAAAGATCAGTGACCCTAAGACAAGACAATGGAAAGCATCCTGTGTAAGGAGCAGAAAAAAAATAATGGAAAAAAGGGAACAGAACCTGAGGGACCTGTGGGACACCATGAAGTGGACCAACATACACATCATTGGAGACCTGGAAGGACAAGAGAGAGAGAAAGGGGCAGACAAAGTATTTGAAGAAATAATGGCTGGAAACTTTCCAAATCTGATGAAAGACATGAATATACACATCCAGAATGCTCATGAACTCCAAGCAGGAGAGACTCTAAGAGATGTACACCAAGACATATGATAGTAAAGTTGTCAAACTCCAAAGACAGGATTTTGAAAGCAGCAAGAGAGAAGTGACTTGTTACATACAAGTAATCAATCCCCAAAAAGATTAACAGCAGAATTCTCATCAGAGACCATGGAGGCCAAGAATTCTATAAAAGTATCTTTCAAAAGTGAAGGAGAAATTAAGACATTTTCAGATAAATAGAAACTGAAAGAATTCATTCCAGAAGCCCTGCCCTACCAGAAATGCTAAAGGGAGACCTTCAAGCTGAAACAAAAGGACACTAGATAGTGACTTGAAGCCATGAGAAGAAATAAAGAATATTGGTAAAGGTAACAGCAGAGGCAAATATAAAATTCTGTACTATTATATTTTTGGTTTGGAACTGCTTTTTCCTACCCCCATATGACTTAACAGGCAAATGTCTAAAACAACATTTTAAATCTATTTTAATGGGCACCCAATATATAAAAATGAAATCTGAGACAATAACAATATAAAGGGGGGAGGGATAGAGATATATAGATTGCTATTTGTTTTAAGATGTTAATTGCAATTATGAAGGTAACCACTAGGAAAATGACTAAAAAATATAGAGAAGAGGAATGAAGAAAGGAATAAAAAATGGCACTCTACAAAAAATCAATACAGAAAAGGCAGTCATGGAGTGATTGTGGAACAAAAAACATATAAGATATACAGAAAAAGGAAAATGGCAGAAGTAAATTTTTCCTTCTCAGTTATTACCTTTAATGTTAGTTGATTAACTCTCTTATTAAAAGGCAGAGATTAAAAGGATGAAAAAGCATGATCCATCTCGATGCTGTCTACAAGAGACTTACTTTAGGTGCAAAGACACAAAGAAGTTGAGAGTGAAAGAGTGGAAAAAGATATTCCATGCAAACTGTAGTCAAAAGTGAGCTGGAGTGGCTATATTATTGTCAGACAAAATAGACTTTAAGTCAAGAAAGATTACAAGAGACAAAGAAGGATATTATATATTGATGAAAGGTTTAATCCAGCAGGAAGATATAGCAATTATATGAACCCCACAATAGAGCCACAAAATATATGAAGAAAAAAATGAACTGAATAGAAAGGATAGAGTTCTACAATATTAGTAGGAGACATCAATACACCACTTTCAATAGTTGAAAAACCATCTAAAGAAGAGATCAATAAAGAAATAGGGGACTTGAACAACACTATTAATCAATTAGACTTAATGGACATATGGAGCACATTCCACCCAACAACAGCAGAACACACATTCTTCTCAAGTGCACTTGGAACATTTTCTAGGATAGAACATATTTTAGGCCACAAATCAAATCCTAATAAATTTAAAAATATTGAAATAATGCAAGATATCTTCTTGGGCCAAACTGAAATAAAGGTAGAAATCAGTAACAGAAGGAAAAGTGGAAAATTTACAAATTGTGGAAATTAAACAATATTATTAAACAACCAAGGGGTCAAAGAAGAAATCACAAGGGAAATTAGGAAATACATTGAGATGAATGAAAAAAACACAACATGCCAAAACTTATGGAATGCAGTGAAGGCAGTTCTCAGAAGGAAATTCATAGCTCTAAATGCCTACATTAAAAAAGGGAGATGATCACAAAGCAATAACTTAGCTCCACATCTAAAGAAACTTAACAGAAAGAGCAAAGTAAACCCAAAGTAGTGGAAGGAAGGGAATAGTAAAGATGATAGCAGAGATAATAGAATAGAAAATTTAAAAAATGAATCAATAAAACCAATGGCAGCTTTTTGAAAACATAAATAAAATAGACAAAACTTTAGGCAGATTGACAAAGAGAGAGGACACAAATAACTAAAATCAGGAATGAAAGTGGGGTCATTACTACCTACCTTACAGAAAAAAAGGATTATAAGAGGGTACTAGGAACAATTATAAACCAATAAATGAGAAAACCTAGATGAAATGGACAAATGCCTAGAAACATACAAATTGCCTAATCTGTCACAAGAAGAAACAGAAAATCTCAATAGACCTGTAACAAGCAGAGAGATTGAATACATAATTTAAAAAGCTTCCCAGCAAAGAAAAGTCTAGGACCAGATCGTTTCATTGCTGAATTCTACCAAACTTTTAAAGAAGATTTAACACCAATCCTTCTCAATCTCATCCAAGTAATAGAAGAGGAGGGATTACTTCCTAACTCATTCTATGAGGCCAGCATTACCATGATACCAAAGCCATATAAAGACAACACAAGAAAAGAAAATTACAGACCAATATCCCTTATGAATATAGACACAAAATTCCTCAACAAAATACTGGCAAACCAAATCCAACAGTATGTTAAAAGGATTATACATCATGACCAAGTGAGGTTAATTCCAGGAATGCAAGGATGGTTTCACATAATCAATGTTAAACAACACATTAATAGAATGAAGGGGAAAAAACCCATATTATTGTATGAATTGATGCAGAAAAGACATTTGACAAAATCCAACGCCCTTTCATGATAAAAGCACTCAGAAAACTAAGAATTGAAGGGAACTACTCAACATAGTAAAGAGCATTTTTGAAAAACCCATAGCAAATATCATACTCAATTGTGAAAGACTGAAAGCTTTCTCCCTAAGACAGGAACAAGACAAGGATGCCCACTGTCACCACTATTATTCAACATTGTACTGGAAGTTCTAGCCAGAGCAATTAGGCAAGAGAAAGAATTAAAGACATCTGTTTTAGTTTGCTAGGCTGCAAGAATGCAATTCCAAAAATGGGTAGAATTTTACAATGGGGACTTACTATCTTACAAGCTTACAGTTTAGAGGGCTGAGAAAAATGTCCAAATCAAGGCATCATCAGGTGATGCTTTCTCCCTGAAATTGGCTGCTGGCGATCCTGGATTCTTCTGTGACATAGCAAGGTACATGCCAGTGTCTGCTGGTCTCTCCCTTCTCTTCTGGATTTTGTTGCTTTCAGCTTCTGGTTTCCATGGCTTTCTCTCTCAACTTCTATGGCTTTCTCTCTTCATCAGAATTTCATTCTTTTATAAAGGACTCCAGTAAGAGGATTAAGACCCACCCCAGACCATGCCTTACTGAAGCAAACTTAATCAAAAGGCCCTTAGCCAAAGTAACCCAATTAAAGATCCCACCTACAATAAGTTTATACCCACAGGAATGGGTTAGCTTTAAGAACATGATTTTTCTGGGGGCCATCCAGCTTCAAATTGTCACAGCATCCAAATTGATAAAGAAGTAAAATGATCCCTTTTTGTGGATGACATGATCTTATATATAGAAAATCCGAAAGAATCCACAAGAAATCTACTAGAATACATGAATTCAGCAAAGTTGCAGGACACAAGATAAACTTGCAGAAGTATGTTGGATTTCTATACATTAGTAATGAACAATCTGAAAAGGAAATCAAGAAAATAATTCCATTTACAATAGCATCTAAAAGAATAAAATACCTAGAAATAAATTTAACCAAAGGGTGAAAGACTTGTACACTGAAAACTACAAGACATTGTGGAAAAAAAATTAAAGAAGACCTAAATAAATGGAAAGACATCCTTTGTTCATGGGTTGGAAGACTGAATATTGTTCAGATGTCACTACTGCCTAGCGTGATATACAAATGCAATGCAATCCCTCATAAAATTCCAGCAGCCTTTTTTTGGGGGGGGGCAGAAATGGAAAAGTTGATCTGCAAATTCATATGGAATTGCAATGGGCCCCTAATAGCCAAAACAATATTGAAAAAGAAGAACAAATTTGGAGGACTCATACCTCCTGATTTCAAAACTCACTACAAAGCCACAGTTAATAAAACAGTGTGGTACTGCCATAGGATAGGCATATAGATGCATGGAATAGAATTGAGAGTCCAGAATTAAATCCACACATCTATGGCCATTGATTTTTGACAAGTGTCCTAAGTCCATTCAAAGGGGAAAGAAGAGTCTCTTCAACAAATGGTGCTGGGACAACTGGAAACCCATATGCAGAAGAATGGATATGGGCTTCTATCTCTCACCACATTCAAAATTTAATCCAAAGTAGATCAACAACCTAAATATAAGAGTTAATACTATAAAACTCTTACCAAAAAAACTTAGGGAAATATCTTCAGGACCTTGTAGTAGGTAATGGATATTTTAGATTTTACACCAAAAGTACAAGCAACAAAAGAAAAATAGATAAAATGGACTTCATCAACATTAAAAAAAACCAACACTTTTATGCATCAAAAGGCATTATCAAGAAAATGAAAGCCAACCTACAGAACAGGAAAAAAATATTTGGAAACCAAATATATCTGATAAGGGTTTAATATCCACAATATATAAAGAATCCCTATGACTCAAGAACAAAAAGGCAAACAACCTGGATTTGAATAGACATTTCTCTAAAGAAATATTCAAGTGGCCATAAGTATATGAAAAGTCGTTCTATACATCATTAACCATTAGAGAAATGCAAATTAAAACTGCAGTGAGATACCACTTCATACCCATTAAGATGCCTATTATTTTAAAAATCTGAAAACAAAGAAACTTGGGGAGAAATAGAAACCCTTGTCCATTGTTGTGTGAATGTAAAATTGTGCAGCCACTGTAGAAAACAGTTTGGCCATTCTTCAGAAAGTTAAACCTAGAATTACCATATGACCCGGCAACTCCACTCCGATATATATACCCCAAAGAATTGAAAGCAGGGATTTGGACAGATGTTTATATACCACTGTTCATCACAGCATATGATCCACAATAGCCAGAAGATGGAAGCAAGCCGTGTCCATCACAGATGATGGATGAACAGTGTAACCCATCCACACAAGAGAACACTATTCCGCCATCGGAGAAGGGCAGTGCTGGGTCATGCTGGGGCCCGGATGAAATCTGAAGGGTTAGGGTTGAGTGAAATAAGCCCTGCGTGAAAGGACACGTGTCGTTTGAGTTTTCTCATATGAATACTTAGAATAAACAAGGTCATAGAGACAGAAAGCAGAATAGTGATTACCAGCAGTGGAGGGGAGGGGGAGAGGGGTGTCATCCCTAAACCAGTGTGTGTTTGGGTTTGGGATGATGAAATAGTGGTGAAAGTTACAGAGTATTGTCAATGTACTTAATGTCCACTTTAAAATGGTTAAAACGATTTTTATGCTTTGTGTGTTTTACCAAAATTAAAATAATTAATTATAAAACATAGTGAGAAAGCATAGGCTGGTCTAGTTCACCTGCAATTTGAGTACGTGGTATGTGTAGTAAGTGCAAATCTGTTAGTGCAAATTCAGTCTTTTCAGGCTTGAAAAAATATCTACAAAATATGGTCATGTTGGGAACCCCATGAAAACTGTGCTCTTGGATTTATTATCTTTCCAATTAGTGTTTTGAGATTGCGTTCTTCACAGTTTCTTGAGTTATAAACACCAAAAAAGAAAATCATGACATTAAAGATATTTGTTAATTTAATGAAAACTTTGGTTATCAGCTCTTGCTTAAAATAAATTTAAAAAGTGTTCCTTAATTTATTGGTAGAGATGCCTTTAAAAAGCAGATTAGAAATAGGATTTTATTAGATTAAATCTTATTTAGAGAGTCTCTGGGAAGAGGCGCTGTGTCAGAGGAAAAGAAGCCCCTTTCACGGTTTGGTCCTCTAACGTGGTTGCTCTGCTCACTCAGATTTGGGGACACGAGACTTTCTTAAACTGGGCTCACCAAACCAAATTTAAACCGCAGTCAGTGTACCCTGTGGCAATAACCAAATTAGCACCTAGAGTTCAGAGAATGCTTAAGCCAAGGAAATGGGGCCCTAATGGGTTTTTATTATTCCTGAGTATTGTTTTAGTAAAGTTAGTTTCGCTTAGTGCTTTCCATTTGCATTGCATTCTAGGGCTAGAGGAGATGGCATCTATGAAAGGCAACTTAGAGGTATTTTCCAGGGTTATGGAAAATGCTCTAGGGCGGCGGCAGAAGGTTGGCATAGGAAGCAGGTTTGTCAGCTGCTCTGTCGTCAGGAGAGCTTGCTGGCAGCTGGAAGGGCGCGGCGGGCTCTGCGCTGCTCTGCGGCGCTGTAAGAGCTTCCACATTGCCTCCGCGAGCCTCCATCAGGGGGCGGGGGGACGCCCAGGGCGCTCCCACACCAGGCCACCCTTCTGAAAAGCACAGCTGACGACAGGGTGGCGGTGAGAGTGGCCTGCACGGCACAGGGGACCCGGGGGTCGCTCGGAGGCCAGCGCTTTGCTTTCAGACGGTGCCCGCCCCGCGGTGTTGATGCTCCGCGTTCCCTTCTGCCCTGGGTCCCTGGGGTCCCTGCGTCCCACTGTCCCTGTTGGAAGCCGGCACCGAAAAGGAGGGGGTCGTGCTAGCAGGACGCGCCTTGTGGAGAGGGAGTCAACAATAAATTATTTGTTTTGGCCCATTTGGGAAATTATCCCTTTCTCAATAAAACGGTTCAACCTTCAGTGGCCTCTCCCTCACCTTCAAAATTTAATGCAAACGTACCAGCCTAACTTTCAAATCCGTCTCTAAAATGACCGTTTTAGCTGTGGCTTTGTTACCACGCCAGTGTGCCCTAACTTCAGCCACGCTGTTCATCCACTCCTCTACACGCGCCATTCAGAAAAGCCCCAGACCCTAAAGCGAGTCCCGGCGAGCGCAGAGCCAGGAGGCCCGGGCGGCTCCAAGGCAGGAGTCGGCCTTGGGAGAGGCACCGCGGGGGCCTGAGCTCAACCCTGCTCGTGGTGGAGAGCAGCGGGAATGCTCTTGTCAGGGGCTCACTGTGGTGGTGCGTGGGTTTCCCTTTTCAAAGTCATTTTCCGTTTTTACCAGACCAGTGCAATAGTTAAACAGGCTCACAGCACTTACTGAAAACAGCAGCGTGTCCCGCACCCTCCCTGCCCCCTGCACCGTCAGCCCTGGCTTCTCACCTGCTCCTCACATCCGCTTTCCTGAACAACATGTGCACATGGCTCTACCTTCAGTGGTCAGGGCAGACGGGTCTGTCTTCATCCCGCGGCGACAGAAGAGGGCCCAACGCTAAAGCCCCTCCCCACGCAGCCACCCGGTGCTCACCCAGGATGCAGAGCCCACGTCATCCTTTCGTGTGCATGTGCTCACTCCTGGGCCAGCAGGTCTAGAGTGGCCTGAAGCCTGGGAAGACTTCCGCATGCCCTGTGAAGCCTCCGTAAGCCGCCGTGCTCATTTACGGAGGCGGTCGTCCATGCTTTTGGAGTCGGCGGCCATGCTGTGCTATAATTACGTCCTCCGCCTGCAGCGCTTTCTCATTTTCCAGAGCCGGTCGCTGCCCCTGCTTTCTGCATTTCTCTGTGCGCCCACCTGGAAGGCCTCCTGAACTCCCCAGCAGACCTGTGAACCTCTCTAGGCCTCTTGCTTCCTTTCTTCCTGGAGAATTCCTGCGGAGAGCTCTGTCCTCCTGCTTCTGTCTGGACCAGCCTCCCAGGGAGCTGGGGTGTGGGCTTCCCTTGGCACTCCCCCGGGAACTGACCCCTGTCTTTCCCCATCACCTTGCTTCTGGAAGCATACCGCTTCTTCTTTCTCGGCCCCTTCCCCATTGTGGAGCTCAATTACAGGAGTTTCCTGGAGGTAGAGTTTTGAGAGCATACTTACACATGGTCGGGAGCTTGCCTTGGGATAGACTTCCGGGCCACCCTCCACAGTGCTTTGAGAATTGGTCCGTGTGTCTTGTAGCTTCCAGGGCTGCTGTCAAAGTCCGGAGCTCTGCTTCCTCACCCTTTGTATGTCTACTTATTACCTCTGGAGGTTTTTAGGATCTTCTAAAATTTCATAATAATGTATGTTGGGGTGGTTTTATTCGATTTTGGCACTCAATGGGAACTTTAAATTTGGAGACGCATGTGATTCCGTTCTGGATTAGCTCTTGAACACATTTCTCACATCCATTTTCTCTCTTGCCTGTTCTCTCTTTTCAGTTATTCCTCCCAGATGGATTCTTATATTTTCTTTTTCTTTTCTATTTTCCATCTCTTTTTTCTTTTCTGGAGATTTCCTCAATATTTTCCATATGTCTCTATTCAACTATATCTATGTCTATTAGAAACATTGTGTCCATTGAAAAATTTAGCGTTTCATTTGTCATATTTTTAATTTCTGGAGTTGTCTCCCATTCTCTGATTATTCCTCTTTCATAGCACTTTGTTCTTGTCTCATGGATGGAGTATTTTTTTCGTCGCTGTAATTATTCCTCATAATTACACTTTTGTTATCTTTATAGGTTGTCCTCTGCTCCCTGAATTGTTTCTATTTCCTCCATGTTTATTGTTGTTATTATTATTTTGGTCTCTCTTTAATATCAAAGACTTTCCTAAGAACCCAGTCATCTGTGGCTGTTGTACGCAGTCCGGGTTGGCGGAAGCACCGTGTGTGTGGGCCGCACTTGTGGTTGGTGACCTTGAGACTGGCATCGAGCGGCCCTGCCCCCTGAGCCAATTCCCAGAGGTCAGTATCTGGAATTCTTTTTTCTGAAGTTTTCTGTCAGAGGGAAAATCTCCATTCTCCTGCTCGGGTGAAGACAGGAAGTTGTGTGTGCAGGCCCCTGGGTCCCTGGCTCCTGCAGGGCCCTTTCGACCGGCCTGCGGCTGTCCCTCGGGGCTTTCCCTGGCATGGGGGGGCTTGCTGTGCCACAGCCAGCACAGATGAGCACTGGTGAGGACCTCGCGTGGATCTGAGGGCCTCAGAGGGCTGCACCTGGTTTCCCCACATGGCCCTCCCGTTTCATCATCCCGGCTTCCTGGGCTCACTTCCAGATACATCACCCACACCAGGCCCTTGTCTCTGGGACTGAGACGGTTTCTTCTTTCTTAGGCTGCCCAGCCCCTCGGGCAGCCCATCCCAAAGCCTGTGGGCTGATTCCTCAGAGGGTCAGTCTCCCGTCACTTTGGCCCTCGCCACACCCCTCCCTTCTGGGACTCGTCCTTAGGCCCCTCCAGGAGCCCGGGTGCCGCACGCTCTGCTCTGCCAGCTGAGCCACCGCCCTCGCCAGCGCAGGCCTCTTCCATGCCCTTGCCTGTCTGTCGACGGAGAAATAACAGTGAGCTGTAAAGCAACAAAAGCATTTATTTGGGGCCTTTGAACTGCAATTCAGGGAGCACAGATTCAGGCAGTGCTGAGAGAAATAAAACGCTTCCGTGAGCTCCGCTCCTAGGGGGCCTGTGTGGCCCCGTGTGGCTGGAAGGGCTTGGGGCAAGAAGCCGAGCCCGATGGCACCCCGACGTCTGTGAGGTCCCGATGCTGTGGCGCCAGGACCCTCCTTCTGCTGCGCCCCAGCGCCCACGACCAGAGCTGGGGAGCTCAAAAGAACCCACGCCAAGCACGAGAAGCCCTGCCTGGCAAATGTGCGATGCCAGCGTGTCTGGATGTGCCAAATGCTTAAGGACCTCGCAGATTCCCGCTTCGGAGCAAGAGCCCTGGTTAGGCCAAAGCCGTGGCTCTTGGGGTGGCTAAAGTTTGATGCTGCACAGAAAGACACACAATGAATGGGTCGTATTTTATCTTGGCCAGCATGATGTGGCCAAACGATTGCAGGATGAGAAGCTACAACATATTTTATATTGTTCAAGTGATCTTCTAGGTCAGGGGCTCGTGACCTTTTTTGTTCTGCAGACCCTTTGCGAGTCAGGTGAAAATCACGGACCCCCTCTCAGAACGCAGCGGCGGATGGTTTCATGACACTCAGCTAGGCCAGGTCTAACAGCCACCGTAGTTTCCAAGTAGGGGTGAGTGCAAGCGATGTTTCGAGATATGCAGTAGCTGTGATGTGATGTGAAATGAATCCTACTGCAACTTACTGCACACATTCGTAAGTGAAGGAAATGCTAGATTTCAGGTAGAGGTCAAAGAAAATAAAGATAATACGTTGGTTTTTTTTCAATTCAAGCTCCTGGACCCCCTGAAATCTTTCCAGGGACCCCTGGTGGAGAACCTTGTTCTAGGGGGCTTGTTTGGAGTGCCACGCTTCTCTGTGAAAGAACACAGGAAAACCTCTGCAACCATCCTCAGGACCTTGGTGGCCGTCAGTCGGCAGGAACCATCAGATGCAGGCACCCCGTGCAAGAGCTGCAGGAAGAGAAACCTTCGTCCTCAAGCTAGATTTCTAGACCAACTACCTCATCTAGAAGGAGAGCAATCAGCGAGACAGAAGGAAATGCAGACGACTTTTCAGGTGAACGGCAAAGCACCATTTCCCTTTCCTCCGATGAAAGCCTCGCTCTGCGTGTCATAAGGCAGGTACGCTGTGAAAGACGCAGTGCAGCGAATCGGCAGAGACGCCTTCACTTCCAGGTCTCCATGCTGGTGCACGTGAACATTCTAGTGATTGGCTGGATCAGGTTTCAGATCAATTCAGTGTAAAGCTTGCAGTTGAGTCTCTCGATTCAGAAGAGCTTAGCCTTAGTGGGAAAGGACGAGAGCTCTCCGATGAAGGTGATGAAGCGTATCGAGTTACTGTGTATCAGGCAGGGCAGAGCGATACGGATGCATTTGAAGAAGATGCTGAGATGTCCTTAGCTGGCTATGGGACGCGTGCTTCATGCAATGAAATGGCGCCTCCCCTTCGCATTGCAGGGGATGTTGGGCCCTTCGTGAGAATTGCCTTCCTGAAGCTAAAGGAAAGGATAAAGGGAAGATACCTGGAAGAGCCAAACTAGAAAACGCAACACACGTAGAAGAGGGCATTGATGTTCCTGATTGCGGAAGAGTGACAGCGAATGACATGCACTGAGGAAAACGATGATAAAATCACACAAGCCTTCCAGTCCCAAGAAAGGGCTATTCTCAGCCATCAGCTTCTAGTAGCATAACTCACAGCAGTCAAGAAGATGCCAGGGGGTTTGAGCGGGAAGGAACCACAGATAAAGTGTGGAATCTAGCTTCCCCCTTAATGCCACTGAGCTTGTGTGATTTGCCGAGGTCGACCTAACAGTGGACGCGTCGTCCATGGCAAAACGGCCCATCTCATGGCGTGTTCTACATGTGCAAAGAAGCTGAAAAATGAAATAAGCCCTGGCCAGTATGTAGGCATCCAATTCAAATGATTGTTTATATTTGGGTTTTAATGTAATTTTTTGTTATTGTTGTTGTTTTTTTTGTCTTTATAAAGGGTATTTTTTTGGGGGTAGAAGTCCACAGATACCAGGCTATAAAGCGTTAAGTTTCTTCTCTCACCACAGTCCATTGCCACGTGTTAGAGCAAGACAGCTGCTGGCGTTTTCCAGGGTTCAGGCTTCTGGGGTTCCTCTCTTCCCGGGGCTGCGTTTCTCTCTGGGCTTAGCTCCTGTTTCCTCCACAAGGTCAGCTGTAGACGATCAGGGGAACAGCTTGCTTCTCTTCTCCTGGGGCCTTCTTTCCAGCATCAAAACTGCTTCTCAAAAGACTGCTTTCTTAAAACTGTTCTGCAAATGCCTTTTATATTCGATTCCCCACCCACCAAGGGGTGGGGCTCAACACCCTAATCATAACTTAATCATGCCCAGATTAACAGATCAGTTTACAAGCATGATCCAATTATATTTTTTTTTTTTTATTTGTAAAATGA
>JAQZBX010080562.1:0-13802 GCA_029593785.1 Cabassous unicinctus | reverse complement strand
GCAGGGCTCGGGGAGGACCCTCGGAAAAGACCCAGGTGAGAGGCGCGCCCCCAGGGGACGGGCTTCTCCATCCCTGCAGGTTAGGGGGTTCTCCAGCTTGACGGTGCCCCCAGGGGAGGGGGTGTCAATCCCCGAAAGCTCTGGCTTCCCAGCAGTCTCGGTGGGACACGGGGTCACTGTGAGGACGCAGTGCCCTGGACGTGCGCGTGGGTCATGCGGCGCCCCAGAAGACGGCTGTGGCGTGGGGAACGCTGCTGCAACGCCAAGTGTCTCCCGAGGACACCCTCGTCCCCACCTAGACCTCAGCCGAGGGAGGGGCCGTGTGAGTTGAGGAGAGAGGAGGGCGTGGGAGGTGGGTGGAGGGGGAGAGACCCAGGTGGGACCTGACGGGGCCACCACTCTGGCCACGCCAGCCACGCCAGCCCAGGCAGCCTCCCTTTGCATCTGTGGAATATGACAGCCAACACGCTTCTGTTTTTGTCAATCCGTGGCCCTGGCCCAGTGCACCCCAAGCCCGAGATGCCCAGCCCAGAGCCTGTGGAGGCCTTGCAGCACAGCGGCTACTTGCCAGGGGGCCCAGGCCTGGTCGGGCCCCTCCCTCCCCCTGGCCCAGAGTCAAGACACTCGTGAGAGGTCTGCAGTGGTGCAGGCGGGGTGGGTCGAGGCCTTGCCCAGCAGAGGCCAGTGGGCAGCTCTTACTGCTCAGCTGGCCCCCAGAGGCCCAGGAGGGTCCCTCAGGATGGATGAACCTGGAGGCATGTGGCCGTGCATCTGCACTTCCGATGAGCTCGACACGCGGGCTGCAGACGCAGGTGCGCTCCCGGCAGGAGTGGGGGCGGGACCTCCATGTGGTGGGTCCTGTGCCGTGACCCGGGCCTGCCCATGGCTGCGCAGCCGACGGCATTTACTGGGGGACACTGAGGGCCCCGGCCGCCCCCCTTGGGTGCGTGGCAGGCAGAGGACACGACGTGGAAGGCGAGGCGCCCCACCACCTCCTGCCGGCAGTGGCCACGTGACAACGGCCAGAGAGGGGGCCCTCAGTGTAAGTGAGGCCTCATGAGTTGCCGGGACTCGGGCAGCAGCCAGGTGAGGGCTGGGACGAGACTGCAGCCCCAAGCTCCTGGTGGGTGGGCCCTACCGCGCGACCGAGGCAGGGGCACTGGTCACTCTCGGGAGGTGGGGTCCACCCGTGCATCTGAGAAACGCTGCGAGGCAGGGAAGAGCCCCCGTGGGGACAGAGAGCCATCCCGGGGGGGGACCCCCATCGCTGCCCACCCCCACCCACTCACCACCTGCACCTGCCCCTGCCCCAGACCAGTGTCCTGAGAGCGCACACAGAAATAACGAGGCCACACGCTCGGCTGAGTCGCTGCGTTTACTGAGCACACGGGTCGTGGGCGTCCGCACAGCGCTGGCCGAATGTCCCAGAAGGTCCACGCGTGTCCCCGCCGCAAACCTGCGCTGGGTCCTACCAGCGGCCGAGCATCGACCGTCGGTGCCGTAAGTTAAGGTCTTCACTAATCCGTTAGAAAACTAGAGTCCATTCCCTGGGTGTCTATCCCTAGAAAATGCACAGGGCGGCAACGTTCACCAAAAAGGAAATGGCCTGGGTGCGAGTGCACGAGGAGGGGCTGGCGGTCAGCACACAGGAAACGTGGGAGAGTGTGCGTCAGTCCTGAAGGCATTATGACGTATTCTTTGGAGCGTGAAAAAAAGTGCAAGCACAGCAAGGCAGCAGCGCGATGGGGGGCGCGCAGCCGCCTGGGCAGCCGCAGGACCACCAAACTGCAATGTACACGGCGAGCAGTGGACGGGGCGGGCGGGGGCGGCCCAGGCGAGCCTGGGCAGGGGTGTCTCAGGACACGCGCGCAGGCCCCGGGCGCGCCCGGCTGGAGAGCAGCTCGGTGTGTGGTGAGCTCGGGGGGTGTGGATGTGGGGTCTGAGGGGTTGCACCTCCTGTCCTGGCCTCCGGGGGTCTCAGGGGCGGCTCCCGCGGGGCCCACTCGCCAGCTCAGCCCGGTGCTGGGCCCTCCGCCGCCAGGGGCACGCCAGCCTGGGGGCCCACCCACACGGCACGGCGTGGAGAGGCCATCGATGGATTCCCGTCTCGCGCGTTAAGGCAACGACTTGATAAAAACCCAACTGGATACGCGGCGCATCGTGGCATCCGCAGCACCTGCCCGGGGCCCCCGGGGGCTGAGGCCTGCGGCTGGGCCGGGGTGCAGTCTCCACGGCGCGTGCCCTCCACTGTAGCGGTCGGGGCCTCCCCAGTTGAGAGGGCACCGCGCCTGCCAAGCTGCGTCTTAGCCGCCCCCTGCTCCTAGAGCGTCCTTGCCACAGCCGCACCCCGGAAGGCAGCGGGGCGCAGCAAACCCTCCAGGCCCGCTCCTCACACTGCGGGGCACCAGGAACCGCCTCCACCTGGGCTTTCCAGGCTCTCTCGGGGCCATTCTCCCCGCCCCGTCTGGCCCGCTGCCCCCAGGACAGCGGCCCCGTTGCTGCTGCCCACTCCTCCTAGCGGGGGCCCTGGGGGAGTCGCCCCTCAGGCCTGGCGTGTGCACCGGCTCGGCTTGTCCGGCGGTGCTCCCTGCCCATGGACCCTGCATGAGGAGGGGGCGGTCCACACCCCAGGCCCCCACCCTACCCAGACCGGCGGCCACCAAGGCTTGAATGGGTGGGGCTGGGGGCACGGAGGGCGGCTCCCAGGCCAGGCTGCCCTGGGGCCGCAGGGGGCCCTCCTCTCTAAACCACCCCTCTGCACAGCTCGACAGTTCTAAGGGGGATCCGTGTGGTCTGGGGGCAGCCGAAGTGCAGCAGCTTGTGGGGAGGAGGGCGCGGCTTGCCCCCGTCCTCGGGGCCCCCACGCCTGGGCGGCACCAGCCGTGCCTGCCAGGCCCCTGCGGCTCCTTGGGCGCTCGCACAGTTCTTCAGAAACACCTTAGGCTTTCTTTCTGCGGGGAGGGTGCCCTCCCACTAGAGGAGTGCGGGGGGTGCTTAGCCGGGGAGGGGCAGGCAGGGGGGCCGTATTTCCTTTCCTTCCTCTCTTGGGCGAGCCGCAGCCCAGCCTGGGGGAGGACGTGATGGCAAAACAGGGAAATGAGCTTTAAAACATGCAGCACTCTCTGGCTGGTGAGTTTTCTTTGGGTGCAGGGACTTGGGGTGATTAACTCAATTGCAAGAGGGATATCCGGGGTATTTTAATCACGCGCGTCCCCTACAGAGGGGCCTCAGGTGGGCCCTGCACCTGCAGGGTTCTAGAGCCTCCAAAGGGGGGTCTGCTCCCCGGGCAGCCTCAGGCCGGGCCCGTGCAGTGACCCTGCTCAGGGTCCGGGGCCTCGTGCGCTGGAGGAGGGGCGGGTGCCCCCCCCGCAGAGCCCCTGCTGGAGGCCACGACTCTCTGGGGGCTTTACGTGGAAAGAAGAGGCAGAGGGTGGGGCCAAAAATGCCAGATGAAGGAAAAGGGCAGCGCCAGACGCTTGGGGCACGGCCTGGGGGTGACGGGGACACGTGTGTCCAACGAGGGCGGCCTCTTAGCCCTCAGCAGAGCAGACTCGACTGGGGAGCCCCTGCCAGCTGGGGGAGCGGGCAGCACCGGGCCCTGAGTGGGCTCTGAGGGACCCTCAGCCTGCTGCCCTGCAGCGCGGGGTGACCAGGACGTCCACCCCAGGGTTCTCCAACATTCCAGGGCCGTCTGCAACTTCTAAAATCATCCTTTCCCGGGGGCTTCCTCCCCAGGCAGCTTAAAGTGGACAGAGCTAGAGACAGACTCAAAGACAAAAGGCCATTGGAGCCAAAAGCATGGTGTGTGCACATGTATGTGAGCACGTGTGCATGTGTGTACACCACAAGTGTGCACGTGAGCATGTGTGCGCAAACGTGCATGTGAGCACGTGTGTGTAGTGTGCACGTGAGTGCTGTGTGAGTGTGCATTGTGAGCATGGCATGTGTACACACAAGTGTGTGCATGTTGAGTACTGCACGTGTATGTGAGCGTGCGTGTGTACACGTGTGCGTGTGCGTGTGAGTGCTGCGTGTGCACACATGCAGGCATGTGGGGGGAGTGAGCTCTGATGAACACACCTGTCTTCAATGTTTGCCGCGTCCTCCATGGGCCGCTGGCCCTCAGTCACCCACACTCACGTCATACACACTTGCACATTCACGCCAAGGAAGTGCAAGATCCTCCCCTGGAACATCCTGTGGATGGGTGCCACGGCGAGACGCTGTGGTCGGCCCTGGGTCTGGTGTCGGAGGCCCCCAGAGGGCACCTCCATGCCAGCATCTCCCAAAACCGGGTCCCAAGACCACCCTGCCGACAGGGATGTGCCGCCCCCTCTTCTGAGGGGCAGGGTTTTCACGGAGGAGATGCCGCCTCCTTCTGGCTGGGACAGAGCATGCTCGGTCCCTCTTGCTCTAGCCCAATGATTCCCTCCCAGCCCACCTGCTGCCCAGCTAGAGCCCAGAGGCTAAGGTTTCGGGGGCCTGTTTGCCCGTCACTCGCCCCCCACAGAGCACCCCTCCCCAAGCGCCAGCCACGGCCCCCTTCTTGGCAGCTCTGCGGATGGGAGGCTGAGCTTTCCTGTCGCTGGAGCACAGCAGCCCAGCAGAGTCTGGAGAGCAGCTGCCCCTCCACGCGGGGCCCTGGAGCCTGGGGTGACCGAGATGGACGCAGGGCAGGCGCACACGCATCCAACAGCCACCCTGTGCCCCAGCAGCAGGGCAGAGGGACCCGGACCCCAGCCCGCAGCCCCACCCAGAGGGAGGGTGGCCACGACAGGAGCGGCCGCCGTCCTGCCCAGCACTGGCCACACAATGTGCCTCGGGGCTGACCCTGGAAGGGGCTCGTCTCACCCCATGGGACCACTTAGCATCTGGGGGCTTTAGCTCCGTGGCCCCACCAGGGAAGTCGCCACAGGAAGGGGCCCAGGTCCCCAGTGCGAGACGCGCTGGGCACCAACTGCTGAAGGAGGAGACCTGGGGGCTCCCCTCTGGCCCCCGGTGGCCAGCGCACTTCCACTCACCCAAAGCCAGCTGCCCAGAGGGCAAAATGCTGGGGAGGAGGTGCTGAGAACCCCGCTTGCCGGAGCTCAGGGGTGGAGGGGCCACGACCCTCCTCAGGCAGCCCATGGTGGGCAGGCATCCGACGAAGACTGCGCTACCACGACCCCATGAGAGAGGCGTGAAGCCGCTGCTCCGCTGCCCACTGGGGTGACGAGCCTGCCCTGCAAGCTTCTCCTGGCTGGCTGTGGTCTCACCCACCCCCTCCGGGGTCCGGTTGGACACCCATGGAGACAGATGGGCAGGGCCGTGGCCAGGGGACAGCACGCTCGGTCCCCCTGTCCAGTGTGAGGCCAGCTTGCTCGCCCACATCCACCCAAGCCCCCTCCTCATTCCCCCCTCCTGGCAGCGTGATCAGGTTAGGTTTAGGGTTAGGACCAGGGGACAGACGGGGCCTGCTGGGCGGGGGCCTCTGGCTCTCAGGCACCCAGGAGGCCGGGGGTCTCCCTTTCAGAGGCGCCTGTGGAGCCAGCATTCAAGGCCCCTGCTGTGAGCGGTGACCTCCCCATGAGGGGACCGGGGCTGGGGAAAGTCACAGGCCACTCCATGGCTCCAGGGTGGTCCCTGGCCAGGCCCCATCCTCACCTCCAGGAGAGGGTCCCAGACTTGGGCCAACCCCCATCACAAGCCCCCAGACACCAGAGGGACACGGAGCAAGTGTGGGTCAGCAGTGCCAGAGATGGATGGACAGACGAACAGAGAGGGCCAGGGGGCGAGGCCGCACAGGGGCCGAGTCACAGAGGGGCAGAGGACCCCAGCTCACCCCCGCAGCTGCCCGTCACACTCAGGGACCCTGCTGCACAGGGCCTGGCCCCTCCAGCCCCCTCCTCATGGGGAGACGGCCAGATGGCCCCCTGGGGAAAAGCCAGCCTCCTTGCTGCCCACCCTCGCTCCGGAGCCTGCTCTCGGACCCCTCGCTTCTGCCCTGCAGCCTGGGGGCCTGTCCAAGGGTCAGCAGTACCTCACGCTGACCGCGCCACTCAGCCCCCTGCCGGCTCCAAACACTCCAGGCTGACCACCGCCCCCCGCCGCTGAAAGCAGCGTGGGCAGAGCCGCCTTGCCCTCACGCGCCTGCCTGCGGCCCCTGCTTGAAGAGGTGATAAAGCCAACTGGGTGGAGAGCCGGGAGCCCCTCGCCAGCCCCTGGACCCCGCAGGCTGTGAGCTGTGACCCCACCAGGGCATCCTCCTCCCCACCACCCACAGGGCCCCAGGAGAGGCCCCAGAGAGTCCCCTCACGACACCCCAGAGGCCAGGAGCCAGGGAGCGGGCGGCCGGCGCAGCTCACTTCCGGGGGCCGCCCCAGCCCACGTCGCCAAAGGGGCCCTCGCCCGTGGCCGAGCGCGGCGGGGGCCCGCACGGGGTGCAGAGGTCGGAGTCCGTGTCCGACTCGCCCTCCGCGATGTAGGGTCTGATTTTGGCGCAGGGCGCGACGGCCGCATAGCAGGCGTTGAGCGCGTCCAGGTTCTCCTTGGACTGGGAGATGCTGAAGCCGCTGAAGGAGCGCTCCAGCTCCTCGTGGTCGACGGACGGGATGGAGATGGACGTGTCGCTGTCCCGCAGGCCGCTCTCGTGGGGCCGGGGGCCCGTGACGTCCTCGTGCCTGGGGAACTCGGCGCTGGCCCGGCCGCTCTGCGCCGAGAGCGCGCGCTCGTGGGCGGGGGGCGGGGGGATGCGCACCAGCGAGCCGGGGTCGCCCACGGGCGAGGAGCCGCGGCCCTGGCGCGGGGGGCAGTGCTGCTGCCAGGAGGCGGCCAGCGTGCAGGGCCCGGGGGGCGCGGCCGGGGGCACCGAGAAGTTCTTGTGGCCCGCGGCGCTGGCCGAGCGGACGATCTTGACGATGCAGCCGCTCCTGTCCACGTGCTCGCGGCTGTCCTCAGGGCTGTGGTAGGGCGGCGCAGGCTCCGGCTCCTTGGCGCCGAAGTAGGCCTCGGCCTCGGTCGGGGGGACGCCCATGCGCTGCGTGTAGATGCCCACCAGGAAGTCCAGCTTCTTCTCCATGGACAGGACCTGCAACGGGGCTGCTGAGCTGGGGCTGCTCCCACCGGGAGGACGGGGGGCCCGGGGCCGACTCCCCACCCCCCAGCCCCCCGTCGCCTGCAGCAGGAGGCACCGCCTGCTCGCCCGGCCACCCCCGGCCCAGAGCACCCCGTGGAGGAGCTCTGTGGGGAGAAGCTGCCGTGCCCCCCGCACTCACTGGCTCAGGACAGCTCCCAGAGCAGAGCCCGCGAGGAGTGGCGTGGCTGTGGTCTCCAAGGACCGAGCTTCCCGAGAGAGCAGGGGCGGTGGGCAGGAGGGGAGGAGCGGCGCCATTTCCCACAGGGCCCACCGAGGCAAGGGGAGGCAGAGGCCCGGGAGCTGCAGCCCAGGGCGCTGCGGCCGGGAGGGTGCCCGAGCTCGGGAGGGGCGGCCGGGCGCCAGCGCCATCCTGTGCGCTCCAGGCCTCTGCTGGGGCGGGGGCCGCCCTGCCTGCAGCCACCCTACCTGCTTCTCAACCTTCCCGAGCCGCCCCATCATGCTGGGGTCCTCCAGCAGCTCCGCCTCGGCCGGGCCCTTGCTGCGGTCCTTGTCGGCGATGGCCGGGCCCCGGCCCACGATCTGGTCCACTCTACCGGGAACAGAGACCCCCGCCCCGGCGTGAGCGCAGGCAGGCGCGGCCCGGCCGCTCCCCCTGGGCCGACCGCAGCGCCCAGGTGCAGGCTGGGCTCCGACCCCGCCACCCCGTTCCAGTGGACCCTGGCACATTAGCGAGGAGTAAAGGGGGGCGCTTGAACCCGCAGTCGCCGCACAACCAGGGGTGCCCCCACCCTCCTGGCTCCTCTCCCAAACCCTGGACACTCCCTAGGCCCTCGAGTCTCCCCCCGGGCTCTGCCTCCTGTCCCGCTGGCCCCGGGCTTGCTCATCCCCTGCGTGCTGCGGGTCCCCATCCCCACGCCCAGCGCCAGTGGCACATCGAGACCGGCAGGTCAAGTGTCCGCGGACGAGGCTGGGGGCTGAGGGGCACATGCCCACGGAATGGGGCCTAGGCCGGATCGCTGGAGCACGGGGGGCCTGGGCTGCACCACGAGGCCCTCCCATGCGCCAGAAACCGCTCGCGCCCACCACGCCACGCCCCCGAGCTTTACTCGTACGTAATGTGCCACCAGGAGTCTGGAGGAAAGAGTTAGGCGTCTGGGAGCAGGGACAGAGTTAAACGTCTGAAGCAGAGACAGAGGAAGCGGTGGGAGGTACGGTCCATGCACCAGGATGGGGGACACTGTCAGATGCACAAACCAAAGGAAAGGGACGGGAGCACCACCATCAAACAGAGAGGGTCTCTGTGTGTGTGCATGCGTGTGTGCATGCGTGTGTGCATGCGCGTGTGTGTGCACATGTGGGGTGTGGGTGTGAGCACCTGTGTGCATATACATGTGTGTGTAACATGTGTGTGTGCCTTGTGTGAGCCTTGGTGTGAGCATGCACGTGTGCACTGTGTGCATATGAGCACATGTGTGCAAGCTGTGTACACACATATACATGCACGCATGTTTTCGTTGCACATGTGTTCGTGTGGGGGGCTGTGTGCATGTATGTACATGTGAACTGTGTGCGCGTGTAGGACACAGAGCTTGTTCGCTGAGCTGATCTCACACGAGGACTCGAGTCGCTGCTGCCGAGAGGGGAAGGCAGCTCCCTTCAGGCTTGGGGGCCGGGGCTCCTGACTGGCAGTGGGATGTCTGGGGGCGCACTGAGCGGCACGCAGCCACTGCAGGGCCGGCTGCCACCTCAGCCCCCATGGGGCCGCAGGGTGAGTCTACGCTCCCGCCTTGCCCGAGCTGGGGCAACGCAGGACGCCCAGACACGCACTCGGGGGCCAAGACGCAGCCCAGGATGAGCGCTTGGACCCGCCGAGGCTCGCAGATGGCGCGTCCACTTGTGCCTGGAGAAGGGAGGCTCCAGGGTGGCGCTGCGTAGGAGCACGCCCAGCCCGAGGTGCCGGGGCCATGCTCTGCGGCTGAGCCCTGCGTCCCGGGCCTCATGCCCTGCGGGACTGAGGACGCTGGCAAGTGCTGCCAGCGGGCAGTGTGGGCGGAGGGGAGTGAGGGGGCCGGCACCGGAGGCCTCGCCTCTCCTCTGCTGCGTGGGGCGGGGGCCTTCCCTGCCCGCCTGCACACAGCACCCCCTGCGCCCGCAGCTGAGAATGCAGACGAGCCCCTGGGACCATGTGGGCTGGACCCGCCTCCCCGCACCTCTCAAGAGGCCC
This sequence comes from Cabassous unicinctus, assembly GCA_029593785.1. Taxonomy (NCBI): domain Eukaryota; kingdom Metazoa; phylum Chordata; class Mammalia; order Cingulata; family Chlamyphoridae; genus Cabassous; species Cabassous unicinctus. Next base: position 4,503 of record JAQZBX010080562.1, on the reverse strand, counting down.
AGGATGCCCCCGCGGTGGGGCAGGGAGCGCCAACGCCCAGCGTCCGCTATTCTGCAGGGGTCAGCGCACCCCCGGGGGGCGGGAAGCAGGGCCGGCCCCACCCCAGCCCCTGGCGCGGTAACGTGGAGGCACCAGCCCCACCCCCCGGCAGGCGCCACGCCAGCTGGGCACGGCCACTTGGCCACCGTCGCCTCACTGGCCGGGCCGCCCTGTCTGCCTCTGGCGGGGGGCAGGGGCGCAGGCATGTTTGCTTCTTTCTGCTGCGTGAAAGCGGGGAGGGGGTCTGTCTCGCGGCAGCCAGGTGCAGCCTCCTCGTGCTCCGTGAGGCTTCATGCTCAGACTCATGCACGGCGGGGGCGGGCGGGGCTGCTCAAAGCAGATGCTGATGGAGGAGGAAGGGGAGGGGGCGCCCGCCCCCCCAGGGCCAGCACAATCGGGCACAGGCGCCGGCCGCCTTCCCCCGCGCCACATGACGGCCGCCTGCCTGTCGGCTTAACAGACGCCTCAGCCAAGGGCTCGGGGGCCGCTGCTGGGGGCTGGGCGAGGGTCCTCCGAGGAAGTTGCACCACCCCTCTCCCCAGGCTCAGCCCTCACGCTGGATGTCCCCTGGGGGAGCGAGTGCCCAGACTGCCCCCCAGCCCCTCCTCGGTGCGCCTGTGAGCTCCCCGGGGCCGGCGCCCAGGCTGGCAGGGCCTCGCCTCCTGGCCCTCAGGTGCCCAGACAGGGTTTGTGTCTCAGGCCATCTGGGGCTTTGCAGGGTGAAGAGGGGTTGGAGAGGGGAGCGGGCGGAGCTCGGTGGCTGAGCGCCAGCTTCCCATGTATGAGGTCCCGAGTTCAATCCCCGATACCTCCTAAAAACAAAATAAGGGGCAGTGGGAAGTGGCAGCTCTCCCTGGCTCCTGCCTCTGGTCGGGAAGGAGCCGGCACATGGGCCTTGGGTGCCCACAGGGGGTGGCTCAGACCCCCCAGATGCTGTGCCGGGCAGCTCGGCCCCCGCTCTGTGGCACCTCCGGCAGTGTGGCTGAGCCCCCAGGCCCTGCCCCGGGCTCCCAGGCAGGGGTGGTCTGCGCAGCTTCCCTACCTGCCTGGTGGCTCCGCCCTCCCTCGGGCCTTCACCTGAGTGACCCGGAGAGGACTGGGCTTTGGAAAATTGCTAACCAAAGTCCTCAGCCCCCACTCCCCACATGGCCCAGCAGCCAGGGGCCCATCCCCACAGCTAGTGATCCGAGGACAGTGACGACTCGGTGCCGTGTAAGAGGCAGGGCTGCGGCATCTCCGCCTCCCACACACCACGGCCCCTCGAGCTCACACAGCGGCCAAGGTCAGGGCAAGGTCAACCCGGCTGGTGGGCGGGCGCTGGGGGAGAGCTCGGAGGGGAGGGTCTTCTGGAGCGGGGCTGGGAGGCCTCCCCGCCTTCGCCCTGAGGTGCGCCCCGGCCCCCCTGCCGAGCTGCCTGGCCCCAGGTGGACGTCACCCAGCGCATCCGCGGAAAGGAGTGCTGGCTTCCCTAGGAGGACCTGCCCAAGCGGCAGCTGGAGGGCGCCTGGCTGCCCGGCCGACCCCGTCCAGCTCGGGGACAGGCTGTGCAAGGAGCTGCCGTCATGTGGCTCAGAGGAAGGGGCTGTTCACAGACACGTCGGGGCAAGCGGCGCAGGCACGTCCTAACCTAGGAGAGTACTGGGGCGACTCTCGCGGAAGGGCCGAGGGTCCTTTGGTGGGGTACTTCTTGTGCCGGGGCGTTGAAGGGGGTGGGGGGCCCACAATCATATCTACCCTGGCAGAGTAAACAAGAGAAAGACACCGGCAGAGCGCGTCACGACGGCCGCCCGGCTCCCCAGCAGGGAGAGCTCTTAGAGCACACTCTGCCGGAGACAGCCGTGGACGCCACACTCGCTGAACATGGCATTTGCCAAGCCTTTCCCGTGTTCAAGCCAAGCATCCGGCTCGGGGAGCCAGGCAGCCGTCCCTCCCGGGGCCCTGCCGAGGGGCTGGGGTCCTAGCAGGTGGGCAGCAGAGGACCAGAGAGGGCTGGCCCGAGCAGCACGCGGCGCTCAGTCAGCGAGATGGCAGAGCACATCCTGGCTCCATGGGATGGTTTGGTTTGGTTTTCCAGACAGAAAGGAAGAAAAAAGGAAAATTGAGGAAAAACAGCTGTAGTGAGAGAGATGTGAAACAAGGACAAGAGCCGAGACATGGGAATGGTTTCACACACACCCTCTCACACTCACACCCTCACACACTCACGCTTGCATGTGCACACTGGCACACACTCACAAATACACTCACACATGCACACACACATTCACACACTTACGTACATATCCCACTAACACACATTAGCACATTCGCAGGCACACAAGCGTGGTGCCCACATATTTGTCCACACATGTAGCGGGCAGACCTAGTCGAGGCTCTGCAGCAGCCACTGAGCAAGAGGCCAGGGCCTGGGGGAAGGGAGGAGGCGCCTCTCTGGCTCCAGCCCGGCAGGAGCCACTCGAGACCCCCTCTGGGAGCAGGAATGCCAGGTGCTCCGAATCAGGGCATGCCGACTTCTGAAGGGCCAGGAGCTGGGCTGTGCCTCCCAAAATGTCCCCTGGCTTTCCAGACCCTCCCCCTGGGACCAGGGCCCAGGCTGACAGAGCTGGGAAACCGAGGCAGCGTTGCCTGAGGGGGCTGGTGGGGTGACTGGTAGAAGCATCAGAGCTACTTCAGGAGATGCCCTGACAGCAGTTTGGGCCTCCTTGCAGGGAACGGAGACACACCTCTAGAGAGCTGGGGGTGTTGGCACGTGGCTGAGTGTATACACAGTGAGCAGAAGTGTTCTTAGGTTTGCACGTATGTGTGCTCGTGTGACGCCTGTGTGTGGGCCTGAGAATGAAAGCACCCTGGCGTGAGCCTGTGCAAGAATGCACACATGCCAGCACACGTGTGTGTTCACCCAGGCGTCCGTGTGCACGTGCACACAGGTGGCATGTGGGCATGACAGGGGCGTAAGTGTTGGCACCTGAAGAATGCCATGGGTGTGCCCAGCCCACACTTGCGTGTGCACACATGCAGGTCACTATGACTGCTGGAACGTGCGAGCCCGTTCTCACGTGCACCGGGCTGGACACAGAAGGGTCAGTGGGCGACAGCCAGCGCTTGGACATGCTTCCTGCCCAGCGAGGGGGAAGCCCCTGACGACGTGGGGGTGCTGACCAGCTTCTGCTTAGAAGAAGAAGAGGTGCCTGGGAGCAAGGCTGCTGCCTGCTGGGGTCCACAAACGTCCTGCGCGTCTTCTTTTAATAGGGCCATTTCAATCCCAACACACACACACACACACACTAAAAAACACACATAAGCACACGCACAAACACACGTGAATGCACGTGTTCACATATGCACACAGTCATGTCCACACTGCATGCACAGGCATGCACATACAGTCACACACACACACATAATTGAATACACACATGTGTGCACATGAGGGCACACACACGTACACGTGTGCAAGCATACACATGCACACCCTTGGTACATGTGCAAAAACACAGCCACATGTACATGCTCATGTGCACATGGGCTCATCGTGTGCAGACATGTACACATACATGGTATGTGCCCACGCATACATGTACATGTGCTCGTGTACAGTACACACATGTATCTACCCATGCACACATACCTAGATGCAAACACACATGCAGGTGTATGTGCACACATGTCAATACTTGCACCACACACGTGAACACCAGCACACTCTCAAACATACACACTTGCATGTGCGTATGCCCGCATGCATGTGCAGGCACACATATGCATACACACAAGCACACACCTGTGCGCACACATGCACACAGACATTCACACGCATGCACATACATGCATTCACACATGTGTACACACACCTGCCCACCATTGTGTGGGCAGAGGGAGAAAGGGAGACACACAGAGATACTAAAAACAAACAGACCTACGTGGAGACACAGCAGAAAGCTGGAGAGCAGAGGAGAGGAAGACCAGGAAGGGGTGCAGAGAGGCGGGCGGCGGCGCAGCGCCCTGCCGCCCCCCCCCCACTCCCGGCCCGCCGTGGCCTCCCTGCACACGCCTCCCTGCCAGCCGCCAGTGCCCCGCCTGGCCTCTGCCCCCAGTGACCCCCTGGCACGCCCAGGGCTGCATAGGCAGGGGGGCTCTTGCCTGGACTGCAGGTTCTTGATGCGGGAGAGCATGTCCAGGTGCCCCGCTGAGTACTGCTCAATCACGTCCATCACGTCATACGGCCGCAGGCTCTCCTTGAACTTCCGCTTGGACACCAGGAACCGCATGACACTGGAGGAAAGGACAGGGCGAGGGCTGTGAGCCCCCAGCCAGGGACCCCCAAAGGCCAGAGACCCCCAGCCAGAGAGCCCCACAGGCCAGAGACCCCCAGCCAGAGACCCCCCAGGCCAGAGACTCCCACAGGCCAAAGACTCCCAGCCAGAGACTCCCCCAGGCCAGAGACCCCTAGCCAGAGACCCCCAC
>JAQZBX010080561.1:0-13800 GCA_029593785.1 Cabassous unicinctus | reverse complement strand
CCACATAGATGACATTCATGGGGTTTCTCTCCAGTGTGAATTCTCTCATGTTTTCTTAGGGAAGAGGAGTGACTGAAGGCTTTCCCACATAGATGACATTCATGGGGTTTCTCTCCAGTGTGAGTTCTCTCATGTATTTTAAGAAAAGCATATCGACTGAAGGCTTTCCCACATAGATGACATTCATGGGGTTTTTCTCCAGTGTGAATTCTCTCATGTTTTCTTAGGGAAGAGGAGTGACTGAAGGCCTTCCCACATAGATGACATTCATGGGGTTTCTCTCCAGTGTGAGTTCTCTCATGTTCTTTTAGGGAAGAAGAGTGACTGAAGGCTTTCTCACAAAGATGACATTCATACGGTTTCTCTCCAGTGTGAGTTCTCTCATGTTGTTTTAGGGAAGAGGAGTGAGTGAAGGCTTTCCCACATAGATGACATACATGGGGTTTCTCTCCAGTGTGAGTTCTCTCATGTGATTTAAGATAAGAATATTGACTGAAGGCTTTCCCACATAGATGACATTCATGGGGTTTCTCTTCAGTGTGACTTCTCTCATGTTGTTGAAGATGGCAATGTTGACTGAAAATATTCCCACATACATGATATTCACGGGGTTTCTCTCCAGTGGGAATGCCATTGTATTGTGTGAAGTCAGAGCATTGCATACTCACACTTTGGGAACATTCATATGATTTACTTCTAGGGTGAATATGCTCATGTTGATTAAAAGATGAATGATCACTGAGGACTGTTGAAGGTGGTTTCCTAAAATAGGATTTCTTTGTCATACGAATGAATGCATGTTGGTTCACTCTGAATGTTTGAGATGAATCTTCTTGCAAAGAATTACATTCAAAGGAATTCTTTTGGGTGTGAGATCTCTGGTGGTGGAGAATGAGAGGTGAGACTGTAAAACATTTGTCCAAAACAATGAATTTCTTCATTTCCTTACATATAAAACCTAGACTAATCTAGTAGTGATAGTCTCCAATTAAAATATTTGCCATCTTGTTTCATATACACATTATTTTACTCCATACACAGAGATATCCTCTATTATAACAACCTAAATGCAGAAGTATCTAATTAATGTTGAGCTTCATGATGTTTCAAAGATTATGTATGTGAAACATTTTTATGCAATATTTTTTTTTATATGACCGAAGGTAAGAGTTCGTATTTAGGTTAATTTTTACCTTAATTCAAACTATCATAGTGTTTTCCTGGATTAGCATTTAATTCCAGCATTAATTACAATTTCATTATTTTATTGAATTCCTAATTCATTCCATCCTAGGCATCTATTTGGAAAACTAGGGTTCACAAAATTAACCTTACCAATGCCATGATTTTAGAAGTGTCTTCCCTACAGGTAGGTTGGTTGTCCATCATTTGTATCATTTCATTTGTTTTAAAGGAACTTTTACTCCCTGTAGTAATTTAAAAACAAAACAAAATAAACTGTTAGAATAGCATTAGGGGTACAAAAATTTGGGGAAGTTCCAAGTATATCTTTCAGTATGTTTCCTACATTCACAATTACCTGGGAAATAATATCAAATTAATGAATACTTTAGGGAGAAGAAAACATTATAGGACATTACAATCAGAAAAGATTTTCAGGCATGGAATATGAGAAAAAAGAAGTTGGGATGTCAGGGAAGTAAAAAAGAGGGAAAATAATCCAAGAATAGGACCAGGACAAGGATTATGTGAAGGTTAACTTACAATAACAAATGAATATCCCTTTCACAATGCCAATGACCCTTAACAAAGCTTGAGAATTATATGGAATAAACTCATGTGACTAAAGTTTCCCCAATCTCTGCAGTTATATTTTAGAAATCATAACTTATGAAATTAAACCGAAAGAAATCATAATTTGCTTAAGGAATCCTGAAGGTAAAATATTCAATCACATACTTGCTATATCATGAGACCCCTCTTCTGATGCACAGGTCCTTAGAGCTCACCTGAAATCTGGTGTTGTGGAAATCCTATTCCTTCTCTCCACACTTCTCCTTGTTCCAGCTGGGAGAGCACATCTGTTTTGCAGAATTGATATCCTGTTTGTATGATAAAAAAGTTACCTGGATTTTGAATTCTGATAGTAACAGAGTATGATCATGATGTATATAGCAAGTTTAGCCATTTGGCAATTTGATGTAATTATAAATTCCAAAAATATAATTGGATCATGCTTGCAAACTGGTCTGTTAATCTGGGGATGATTAAGGTATGATTAGGGCATTGACTGGGCCATGCCAGTAGGCCATTGAGCTCACCCATTGGTAGGTGGGTGAATCCAATATAAAAGGCAAGGCAAAGGACAGAGGGAGCAGTTTATGAGAAGCAGTTTTGATGTTGGAGAGAAAGCCCCAGGAGAAGAGAAGTGAGCCATTTGCCTGATAGTCTACAGCTGACCTTGTGGAGGAACCAGAGGCACTAAGCCTGGAGAGAAATGCAGCCCCAGGAAGAGAGGAACCCAAGAAGCCTGAACCCTGCCAAACATCAGCAGCTGTCTTGGTCCAACACATGGCAATGGACTTTGGTGAGAGAAGAAACTTAACGCTTTCTGGCCTGGTATCTGTGGACTTCTACCCCAAATAAATACCCTTTATAAAGACCAACCCATTTTTGGTATTTCACATTAGCACCCCTTTGGCTGACTAATACAGCAGGTTACCAAAGAATAAGGTAAACATTGAAGATCAGTAATGCAACAAAACCAGAACTCAGATCATTGATAATATTTCAACAGAAATTGTAACTCTTGATCTTTTACTCATTTCAACATTTCAATGAGGACCACTGGTTATTGTTACCCATGCACTAGTACAAAGAGAAACTGCAGTATCATCTGTATTCCAAATGGGGAGAAATCTATATTTCCAAAGTGACTGAACATTATGTTCACCAATAATCCAGCTAACATACATCCCAGAAGAATTACCTAAATTGTATATGGAAAAGGATATATGCAATATTTTTACTACTATGTTCTGAAGACTTAGCTTAGTCCTTGGATCAGAATACTTATTTCACTGTAGTGAATTACTTATCCATTCAAAAAGTATGCAGTGAATTCTCAGAAGAAAGACATTAAGTTGTAGGCAAGAAGATTAAATTCTATTGGGGTGAACTAGATGTACATAAAAAATAAGAAAATATTCACTTAAGCATTTTTATTTCTCATAACAATATAAATGTATTAAAATTATAAAATATAAGAAAATAAAGATTATAAAATATGGAGAAGCTGATATTTGAATAAATAAATGGAAGATTATTTATGATAAACATATTGATAAATAGATTAGACAGATGGTAGATAGATAAGAGATAGATATAAATGGTAGAAAATTTTTGGGAGTCTCACCTACTGTGATCAGGTTATTGACATTCTCCAGCATCACTTCCCTGAACAACTTTTGCTGTGATGTGTTTAACATGTCCCACTCTTCCTGGGTGAAGTCTACAGCCACATCTTTGAAGGTCACATACTCCTAAAACACCACAGAAATTTGTGTTCACACAGCACTATCCTAACCAATGTCCTGAGTGTGATGCACAAAATAATAAGCACTAAAGAAGCAGAAACTTTATACATAAAACACAAAATGTGTATGGGGTTCCAGTAACATCATTATCAATGCTGAATTGTCATCTGCCTTTCAGATGCACTTACAGACACATGCACACCTTGAATACATATCACCCTATTGTAAAAGAAAATCACATGACACAGGATGTTATATAACCCTGGAAATATCCCAATAAACTTGTAATCAGGCCTTCTTTCTGCTGATTATAAAGCTTTCATTCAAGCACTCAAAACTAAATCAATCTTTCCAAAAATTTTAAGTAAATCTACAGACTTATTATAAGGTGAGCAATATCCATGATATTTCATTTATAAAAAAGTATATGGTTAGATTATTTCCCTATACAGATGAACTTATTTTCCTCTCATTTATAAAATCATTTAAGAATATGTTAAGCATTTTGACAAATGCAAGTTAATGTGTGAATTGCTTTCTATCTAAATTCAATTCAAATTTCTATTACTCACTAAAATAGCAGGGAAACTTGAAGAAATATCCAGAATTCTGCTAAACTGAATAGGTATCAAATCAGTAAGTCCTCCTTTCCTCAGTGTTACATAACTCAGGTATTCATTGTAATATATAAATAGAAATGGTTCAGGGTAATGAGCCAGGGAATACTGAGACAGTTGTACTGATACATTGCCTTAGACTGACCATTTTAAGGAAGATTTCACAATCTCAAATTTCCTGGGGTCTACAAATACATTTTCATTGTCTCACTTTTATCTTCATCTCATCTGTGTGTGAAAGATTAAAAGAATGCTGTTCATTGCTTCTAGTCTCTCCAAATCTTCAATAATTTTCACAAAAAAATAAATTTATTCTACTTATTGTAAAGTTCCTGAAACCACAGCTGCAATGAAGGAAAACACAATTCCTATACATTGCATCCATTTATAAAATTTGAATAAATTTTATTTAGAAAATTGAACTCGGAAAATTTGAACTACAGTGGTAAGGTGAATTTTAGTTTTCTTTTAAAAATATTTCAAAATGTGCAAATATATTCCATGAACATTTTAAGAAAATTAAATTGTGGGAAAATAAATAAGTTATTCCTCATTTCCTTTAATTTACTAACCTTCTCATGATTCTGGAAAATATGCCTACCCCTATAACACAGTATCTTTCATGTGGGATTGACTCCACAGCTGAAAATTCAGCATCTCTTTTGACTATAAACTTCTCTTCTTGTTAATCTCTGTCACCTCTATTCATTACATGCCAGGGCTAATCTCAGGCATGAACAAGAGCCATGAATTAATTATTTATCCAAGGAGGTCTTGGGATGTGTGAGAAAAGAAAACATCTGTCATCATTTCGGAGAATACTGTCTTTAGGGAAGCTGGAACTAACTCTTGCAATTACCTTGGCAGATTATTCATTGTTCAGTCCCTAACTTACTGTAATTATTAGAGTCCTGTATAAAGTTAATTTAAGCTCAGATCCCTGAATAGCTCCTGAATGTACTTGGAATATTCACACCATTTGGTGAAATCCTCCCATCTGTTGGCAACAGAGGTGGGATTTCAGTTAATTCCCTACTCACCTGTGATTGCATTGTCAATACCTTAGCTGGCATCTATCTTCCTCTGGATTTTCACTCACAAGCAGGCAAGAAGATGGTGGGCAAAGCTGATGATGGAAAAAGGATCTTAAGATGCATGTTTTCACCACACCTTTAAGGTCCACCTGTCATGAATGCCAAACATTTCACCCAGGAGTATCCCCAGTCCCATCAACAAAAGGAACATGATTTGTGCTCAAGAGATATAATGGGAGGATTACCCTTTCCTAGAGTCAGATGCTGGATGTCTTGACTCTTCTGGCTAATAAAGATGATGTGATTACATTCATTGTACAGACAAAAACATGAAAATCCATGAATTATATTTATTAATTATACCATGATGTTCAGAGGCCTTTAATTCATCCCAGATTCCAAAACATAGGAACCCATGACTAAAATCACAAATGGAATTGGTTCCTTACCACAAGAGGAAGCAGACTGGAATTTCTCAGTTATTAGTGGCTTTTGCAATAGCATTGGTTCTCTCCATGCATTTCTGTCTTCTGGTCTCTCACTCCCTTCCTGCTCTACCATGAAACTGACCTGATATTTTGTCCTAAAACATCTTAGTTCTTCCATATGTGATGTCTAACAATGCAGCCCCTCAACTCTGAGATCTATATCTCACCCCAATATATTTGGAAATCAACTAAGGAACTTAGGAATATATATTATTAAAAGTAAAAGAAAAAAGAAAAGAAAGAATATATACTATTATGGGGTTGATCAGATCTAGGGTTCACTTAGTCATTTGTACCTCAAGTCCAGAAAGAAAATGATTGTATTCAACACGTTTGGATAATTATATATTTTAAATAATTTAATCTCCTCAGTAACCCAGCTGATAAAAGTTAATTTATTCATTTAACAAATGTCCCAAATAGATGTTCAGAGAGCTGAAGTAATATGACAAATACACGTGGCCAGAAAAGACGCAGCTAGATTAAAATTTTTTCTTCCTATATCTCAATTTCAAATATCTAAAGGGTTACATGTCATACCTAGGTATTACATGGAATGCCACCTCTCATTTAAATAATGAGATACTCACTCTGTTGTCAAAACTTTCTCTTCATATACTTTGTTACAGTTAAACCCATGCAAAGGTTCTCCCTTCATAAGGAAACCTCCATGACACTGAAACCACTTTCCAAACATTAGCTTGTACCTTACGCAATATTCACTGCCACATGTATTCCAAGCTAAAATATTTCAGCAAAAGCTTCCTGAGAACTGTATTTACCCTATGTGTCAATAAATATCTTACTATTTTCCACATCTGCTCACATAGGAGGTTATTCTAATTTCCTGTGACAATGCACATTACTAAGATTTTGCTTTATACCAAATATAGAATCACAACTACTGGTGCTTTCAAATATATATGGGAAAAAGGCTACATCTTGATAATTGAGTTATTCTTCCATTTCCATAATCACTTCAAGTCCCATAATTTGAATACCACATATTCTCACATTTCACATTGCTTTTACCAGGTGAGATTAACATGATATTTACCAGGTGAATGATGCAAGTTTTTAAAAAATCACCTCAACTTAACACCATAATGTCTAGTTATTCCTACATTCATACCCATTAGTTACTCCTTCTCTCTCATTGAAGAGGTTTGTCACCTGATTAAGTTGAATGTCTCCAACTGAATTATTGTTTTCCTGTATCTTTTTGAAATCTCTCCTATCATATTTAATCATCTCATCATTTTACCTTATGGCTTCTCTTCCATTATGAACTCAAATGCCCCTGTGCCTATATCATCTCTGGTGCCTGATCTTTTCCTTCTTTCACAATCAATCTACAGAAGCACTTTTACCCTCTTCTCACACAGCTTTAAATGATGAGTTAATAACATCACAGACTTCCTCTTAAGTAAATCATGCTACCATCTCCAATAAGCTCCCCATGAATAAATCAAGTGTGTATGCTTCAGTCTATAACTTGGAAGTAAAGACAAATTGGACTTTGGGGAACTTTCTTTTTCTTAGACTCCTTGGACATCTCAGTTCTTTGAGTGTATTCAAGTTATTCTAGTCACTCCTTCCTCTTGTATTCTAAATGGCATTACTCAAACAATATTATTAGAATATCTCAAGGATGAATTGTAACCTCCTTTCTCTCCCATTTCCATACCCTATCATGACAATCTCACACATCTGCACAATTGCTTCAATTTATTCCACTTTTGGATCCAAAATGACAGTGTACATCTCAGTTTTCATAGATAGAGGCATTAAAAAATCAAATATATCTCAAGACATTCCCACCACCATGATCCCAGAAATCTAAAATAAATTCTCTTCTTCTAAGGGTTACTCTCAGATTAACATACATGTCAATCAAGATTAATGTAATCAGTTTTGCCACTTTAACAAAATATTTCCCTTCAAATTACTAATTTTAAGTTAGGACTCCTCCAGACATCCAAGGATTGACTAAGAATTCATTACTCAGAAAAACTCAAATACATTCATGTTAGCTATTATTTCAGCACTGAACATTATAACCATCCATTTCCATGGAAATCCCCTCAAACACTTTCCCCCATCATACTCATGTTCTTTCAGCCTTTGTTTTCTCATTTCCATGGAGATCTCTCATTCAGCCCCAATCTAAGGTATTGTATGCCCTTCCAATAGCCTATATTACAATTCTACTATTCCTTCAGGTCACTCATATAATTTTTCATTGTACATTTATTTGTTTGTTCATATTTTGTCTCTCCCCTTGGTCTAACTGCATAAATCCTTCCTTGAATAATAATAGGTTAAATAAGTTTACTTTGAAAATGACCAAATAATTACATATCCGGAAATATTATATACCCCCCAAAAAATTAACCTGACCTCACATGTCCTGGGCCAAACTGCCTGCAGTCAAATTAACTAACATTTTAGGACTGTCCCTCCTGGTGAAAATTCTCTCCCTTAGACATGAGAACACAAATGGACTGAAAATACAAGGAATCCAATTCTTAATGAGGCTGCTTTCACAACATGTTTCGTTCAGAGATTCTTTCTTTCTATAAAAAGCACCATTTTGATGGCACACTCTCTTTTTATGCAGTTGATAATATCATCAGTCCTATAACTCAAAAGATATATCTTGATTAACTCAGATGTTAATCTACTCAAGGCACACCTTGTGTCATTCACTTCCTTCTAAAACTCTCAAAACCAACCTTGCTGCTTTTTCAAATATACCCCACAATTTTATGTATTTTGGTTGTCCTGGGTAAGTACTCTAAAATACCTATATCAAGAAGATTCTTACTAATCTGTATATATGAGAAGAACTGAAGTCTACAAATATTTTCTCAGCCATCCATGTGCCTCTATATAAGTAGAAATATTTGTTCTGAAAAAATATAGAAGGAAAATTGAAATTGTTCTAGTGTGTATATTTTACTATCAAGCAGGAGAAAGACTATCCAGTATAAGTCTCATTATATAAGATCTACATTCAAACTTCAAAATATTAGGGTATCCCAAAAGAAATGATTAAGTTTCATTGTTGATTTTCCTATGAATAAGTTGGATTTTAAAGAATCTTTTAAACTAAAATTATTATCAATATATGCTTGTATATGTTTTAACCATACATTCAGTTTATTTTGAATTTTAACAAACCTTATTATTTTAGTAGCACTAAATAATCCTTGGCACTATCAAAGAACATGCTCTTGAAAATATTTTTCCTTTATGTCCATTTATATGCATTATGTAATCAGAGGTACATTCTATATTTTAAGGCACTAGGTCTATTCAATATAATTAAGCACTATGCATTGATTTCTATCAGAATATCCAGTTTGTAACATATGGTTCTATAACCATCCCCCAAATGAGGGGTTCCCATAATTATGGATCTTTATGAAAGAGAAGGCAATGTCACATTTCTCAAAAAAAAAAAAATCATAACTTATAGCAGGTATTAGCAGACTAATATGCTTATTTTCTTTTGTTTTTTAATCCTCAAGACATATAAAAGAACAAGGAATGGTAGCAACCTGGTAATCTTAATCAGTATTCACTGAACATGGATTTTAGTGCACAAATTAAAACCTAATAGCAGTACTAGTAAACCATGACATTAAGGGAACAAATACATTGAAGTAATACAGGAACATAAGAACAAAATCTAGGGCATTCATAGGAAATATGTGTCAGTTATTTCCACTAATTTCTTTTTAAGTTAAGCCAATTAGAGAAAGAAATTCAGGGTAGTAACCTTCTGCTTTTCTCTTTCAATCTTTATTTTTCATTTTAGTGCCCCTAGAGCAGGCTTGAATCAAAGGTCTTTTGAAAAGGTGTGGAGGCTAGAAGTCATCCCTTGACTATGATCTCACTTTGTCTAGTGCTAATTATCTCTCCAGTTAGTAGCAATCATGAGTTGATTACAAAATTATTCATAGATATCTTGAAAAGTAGAAGAGTAAGTTATTTCTGTAGAGAAATGAAGCAATGTATTTCCATTTTAGTAACAGGTATGTATATACAAAAACATATTTTTTTTCAAATTTTAAATTCACTGTACTGAAATTAAAATAATTACATTTTGTTACTTTTATATCATGGATTTTAGGTAATCAATCATTCCATTTTCATGGCTTTCTTATTTAGGCTTATGTGTTTTCAGCCTAGTTTCTGTAGCAAGATTAAAATGTAATATACGTGAAACCTACCAAGCACCATAGGGTACACATAAATTGCAGTAAAGCACAAGAACTGTCTAGATTGATATTAAACAGAACTATTAGTTCTTCTTTGTAGAGAAAAAATATAAATGTAATATTTGACCCAGTCTATTATCTTTATCATCATGAGAATTAGAGACCCCAGGATTATTTTGTATTTTGATGTTAACAAGAGAAAAATACTAGAGAAACTCATTCCCAGCCCATTCCCAGAAAGCTCAACTTAATGATTATCTTTCTCTGTTGCAAACCTGCATAAAAGCTGTAGCCCTCAACAAGGAGACCAATTTGAGGTTTGTTAGATCACCTATTTGCCATTAGCCAGTAAAGCCACTTTTCCATCCTAGCCTAGTTCATAATAGTGTGTCTATTATGCTATGCAAAGCACCAAGCCCACAGATCCTTATGATCAATGTCAATTACAGGCAATATTTTTTAAGAAAGTGATTTTTAAAAAAATAAATGTGTATATGTTGGAAAACAAATCTGAGTTAGTCCTGTCCAAAAGCTTAGAGTCATTCTAGCAAATAAAACATATAATCTGGCCCTATAGTTTTTAAGAGACAATTTAAAAGAAAAAATGCAAGGTTACTTGTTACAGGATCTAGATTTATTTCATTTTTGGAGATAGGAAATCTCTCATAGAAACACCATTTTTTTTTAAAGAATAACACCAAAATTTCTTTATTGAGCAACTACATGACAGGAAATTTCATTCAATCTGGCTTGGATTATTAAAGTAGAGAGATTTTCAAAAGGTGATGAGTCCATCCATATTACTGATGATAAAGTAATGAGGTTCTCAGTGCAGAATATTTCAGGTCTGGAACTCAGATGTGTTATTTGGACAGGAATTTGTAAGTTCTATAACTATAGATGATAAATGAATCAAAGGAATGGAAGATATTGTCTAGGTAGAAAGATAGAAATAAAGGAAGGACTGGAATTATGTTCTAATGAGTTTCAAAATTTAATATTTCAGAAATAGCTTGGAAATATGTAATGTAGAGACAGAAAAATCCAAGAATGTTGTGATCTAGGAGACCAGGACAGAAAGGGTTGATAGGAGGAGGAAATCAGGGAATTTATTGAGGATTCTTGTAAGGTAAAGATGTTTATAGTAGTTTCATTGAGATGGATGTAGGCAGATTCCCAAGGGCAGTGCATGTAAGTGTAAGCCATATCAGAGTGCAGTGAGGAGAAAGCAGGAGGTGAAGAGAAACCCACTAATTGCAACTCTCTGAAAGATGTTGATCTTAATTGGTAAGAGAATTTAATAAGTGGAGAAGTGAAAAATCACATACCAATAAAATTTAAATATTTTAAGATAGTACTTTGATAGAATGAATGTATGAAAATCGGCAGTATTTATAAATGGTAATGGAGAAAGGCCAAGTCATATCTCATAATTTGGAGAACTCCCAAGAAAACAAAAAATAAGAACACATCTTGAGGTCTGTTCAATTCCAAGGCAAGTTCAAGAGACAAACCACACTTTGGTCTTCTCCCAAAGTTCTGTGTTCAGCTTATTTATTTATGGGACAATGCAACCTCTATTCATATTTCCTTTGTATAGAGAAAACATTTAATAAATCCGTTGAGTGATCCATTCCAGGGAGAAAACCCTGATTGCACAGACTTGAGTAGGGTTTCATTCAATCAGATGCATTCTGTTCATCTTGGTTTGATTTTCAAGATAATTAAGAAGTTAAAATCCTCATGTGATAATGGAAAATGTAGAGGTAAGGTCATGGAGAAGGATGATTGAAAGACTGCTTTATTAATTAATCCAATAAATATTTTACAGTTCATTCTTTGTAACAGGAAATATTCAAAGTCCTGGAGATACAACAGGGAACCAGATATACTGGTTCTATATGGACAAAGAGTTTGAATTCTCTGGAGGAAGGTTGGGGTTAAAAATAAAATGAAACATTCTGGGAAGCTGATGTCTGAGTAGGCGGGCAGGATTCCACTCTCGCATTAAAAAATGAAGAAAGAGTGAAAAATTTTCAGAGGGATTTACTTTGGGGCTCAGCAGATCATGACAGTGCTATAAAACTCCAAGAGGTTGGGGGTCAGACACACAACACAAAACAACAAATGTGACTTACAAAACCCCATAGTGGCCAGTAAATCCCCAGGTTCACTGCAGCTAACCATGAGGGGAACAGCCATCTTCCTCCCTGTTACAAGGGAAAGGGAAGGAGAGTCAGGTAGCTTCTATTCAGTGAATTTGGCAAGGAGAGCCTGATTTGAATTTCATCTCTGGTCAGACTAATATAAAGGAAAGTAGAGAGTGAAATTCCCCCATGAAAAGGTATACTGATGAGTGCCATTTGCTTGCTAGTATGGAAAACGCATGAACAAAAACTGCTTTTGGATTACTCTGTACCCTAAGTCCTGGAAGAAAATCTGCACACCATCAGTGAGTCCCTGGCATGGTTTTGATAACTTAAGCTGGGAAGTTTTAAAGACTTAAAATGAGCTGAACCATATACCAAAGAGCTGTGAAAAAAAGGCAAGAAAGAAACTGGCCACCAGTATAAATTCAACAACATACTCAGATGCCTAGATGTCAGCAAAAATAACAAGCCATACTAGGAAATGAAGAGATGGCCCAGCCAAAGGAACAAACCAAATATCCTGAAGAGAAACAGGATTTAGGACAATTAATCAGTGATAATCGCTCAACTCTCCTAAGTCAATTCAAAGACTTGAAAGTAAATATGGGAGGACTTCCGGGAAGATGGCTGACTAGTAACACACAGGAAACTCTTCTCCAGAAAAATAGCTAGAGAACAGGCTGAAACAGACCCAAAATAGATCTTCTAGGGTTTAGGACAGCAGGGGAAGACTGCACACCACCGAGAGGAGAGAGGGACAAAAGAAAGAAATTGCGACAACAGAACCAGAACCGTGAGGTTTTAATCAGCAGCGGCGGCTGCTGCCGGCACCCTCCCACACACTTTTTAGAATTCTCGGGCCTCTAGGCCTGCGACTACAGACAAAGGGGGCTCCAGGGATCTACCACTCCCAGAAACGGGAGAGAGAGGCACACAGCTTTAGGCTGACTCAGGTTCTGATGTGCAAATTTGGGCTGCGGAGCCCCACAGACACTTCCACATGGCAGTTTGCCCTGGGAGCCTAGGAAGGACTGGAGAAATTCGACCCTCGCAATCTCCGTCTCTTCTAGCCTGGACTAATTGTTGAGGACTCCACGGGAGAGGGGAGAGAGAGCCTGGGGCTGAGACCCTGCTTTTGACTCCCAGGTTTGGTCTGCCCTGTCTGGAGAGCCAGTCCAGGCAGGGTGGGGCTGCGCCATTGTTTGCCTTGGAGCCTGCAAGGGGTTAAAGATATTCAAGTCTCCCAATCTCCTCCTTTACTAACATGGAATGATTGTCAAGGATTCAGAGGGGAGAGGAAATATTTCCCAGCTGGGAAAAGGGAGGGGGCTGCCAGAGAAGGCTGGAGAACTGTCTCCGAAAGTTAAAATTACAAGACTCTTAGCCCCCAGACAGGAAGCTCTATCACATTGATCTCGTCTGTGTCACAACAAATACAGTCCGACCAGGCATTGAATTGAGAGCTGCCAATGAGCGCCATCTCCTGGCAGACCAAGGAAGTGCACATAAGAAAATTAAATAGGAGAAGCTTTCCTGCCTCTATAGCCTCCCTGGCTAAAGCCCTAGGAAACAACTCTACAACCAATTAATGGGTCCAGTGCCCAGTTTTGAGCAACCAGCAGGACAATCCTAACAATCAAGGGTGAGCCACAAATCAAAGAGCTGTGATAATTCACAGCCTCCTGCCACTAGAACCCTATAAAAGAGAAAGAGATAGAGCATCTAAGTAAAATACAACCTACCAGATGCCTAAACACCAACAAAAAATTATGAGCCATACTAAGAAAA
>JAQZBX010080560.1:0-13803 GCA_029593785.1 Cabassous unicinctus | reverse complement strand
CTCTGAAACATTTTTTAAAGAGGGAGAAATGTAAAGTTCTAACAAATGCCTGGCTGTTTGGAAAACCAGAACTATCTGAGAATGGAAAATTAAAACGCTCACTAATACATACAATTTAAAAAGTTAACTGGCACCATTTTATGGAATCATGTCTAAAATATATAGGACATGGCCCTCCTGAAAGATAGCAATGATTGAGTGAGCTGTTCATGCTCTGAGGAGAGTTTGATGATGTGTCAGCAACCAAGGTCAATTTCACAGTTTCTTGGCTCTTTTAAGACTTTTTATAACACGATCAGAGGGTGAGAGCTCCATGGAGGCAACAAAGACTCTCTCGAGTTCATTGCAGCTATCAGGAGAGAGCAGGTGATTCTTTGCATCCATGAAAATGAATGTTTGCCAGAAACCAAATGGACAGCAGTCTTCGTGGGGATATGGAATGCGACGTGTGCTGTGTGTGTTCTTTGCGTTCTGTCCCTGTCTGCTCAAGCTCTGGTGCGTGTGTCTGACTGACGGGATTCTGTTGGCTTCTGGCTGAGGCTGATGGAGGTGAGGAAGACGAACAAGTAAGGACAGAGAAGACAAAACTGAACATGGGATGTAAGGCTCATCTTGAGCTGAAGAGAATTTCTGAACCAAATAAGTTTTGAAGATGGTCTATGGGATATCAGCCAGTTAGAATACTATTCCGCCAATCAAATGAGAATTACATTGACAATTTTAACACATGGGGAAACTGTACATGAGATAATTTTATCTGCAAAACAGGTGAATTCAAAATACTAAGGATATATGATTTCAAATGTATGAAATTCATGCACACTTTGAAAAATGGGAAGTTAACTGGTGTGCAGAAAATGTTCAGAGTTTATTGTTTGCTAGCTAATTTTTTGTTGTTGTTAAGTAGTTGAAATTCATTTTACAAAAAGAAAAAGAATGACATACCACTTTGGGTGAATGTAAAATATAATAACTTCTATTTCATTTAAAAATAATTTGACAGTCAAATGGCATTCCACCTCAACTCAGTAGTATAAAGGGTGAAAAAACATCTTAAAGTACAAGGGAGTATAGAGGTATTGGATACAAGCCTGCTCATGAAGCAAACCATTCTATGACCTGTGGTTATTTTTGAAATAGAAAAAAATATATATTTAAAGCTCTTAGCCAACTGTTTACTTGAAACAGAATGCAAAGTGCATCTGGGAGTTGAGGATATTTTATAGTGTTCATTAACTGATCAAAGCAAGCACCCACTGAAATTCCATTTAAAATTTTCATCCCTTAAACCCTCTTTTACTAGAAACCTCCTACTTTCTTTTTGAGACCTGTGGGTTGCTGCAGGCCTCTGAAATGATCACAAACCAACCAAAGATTCCCACACTGCTAAGACGTGTGGGCATTCCTTTCACAAAAGATAGGGCCCAAAACACCTTACACAAAGTCAGAAGACAAGCTGAGAAAAGAACTTGGCAACATATATAGAAAGGGTAGAGATCCTTAATATATGAGGGACTCACAAGTAAATAAAAGATAATGTTAAATAGGCAAAAAGACAAAAAGTCCCCTCACAAAAGATGAAAAAAGAGTTGAAAAGCAGAGAGAATTTTAATATCACTAGTAAGTGAAGAAATGAAAATTAAGACAAGGAGATGGCCGTTTTAAAAGATCATCTTGGTAAAAATGAAACAAACAAAAAAAAGGATCGTGGTCCTGTTGTGCAGGGTGTTTGGAGACAGGCGCGCTTGACCTCTGCTAGTGGGAGGTATGTTGATGGACTTTCTGAATGGTAATTTAGCAATAAATTGAGCTTACAATGCATTGACAGATCTTGCGTTTATGTTTCTAGGAATTTTTCCTAAAGAAACATTCTGATAATTTTGCAGGTATCTATGGCACACGGATGTTGGCTGCCATAAAACAATGAAAAGAGTCTACGTGTCCAACAATAGGGGTTGGACAAATAAATTATGGCACATCTACCCAATGAAATAGAATGATGTGTATCTATATTTATCAATGCATATTTATGATATACTGTTAAATAAATATCAGAAAACAAAACAAAATGTAGAGCATGATTTAATTGTTGTTAAAAATTCCTTATATGTGTACATATATTTATATAGAAATGTTTGGGAGGCCATATATCAAAATGTAAAAGTTTCTATCCCTGGGTGATAGGATTATAGTTTTTATTTTATTCTTTATATTTTTATATATTCTTAGTTTTAAAATACAAATAATAATAAAATAGAAGGTATTTTCTTTTAAATGGGAAGAGTTTTAAAAAGACTACGCCCAGAATTTCATACTTCTACACCATATCATGGTTATTTACATTACAAAAGGATTCTTCAAAAACTGATATGTTTATGACTGTGATGATGTACATTGGAAAGAAGTACATTGGCTGAGCGCCTAGTTCATGTCAAACAACATACTAGATGCTCCTCACTCACCCTGTGAGATAGATTTTTTTTGGAGGGGGGGTGTTTATAGTATGGATTTATTTGTTCTGCAGTGGCCAGGTGACAGTGAACTCAGCATTTACAGAATAAGAAACAAATACCAGAACCTTCCTTTATTTGCTGAATGGGATTAAACAAGAGGTGCTTGGGGGGCAGATTTAGGGGACCTCAAAGAGCTAAATGAGGGATAGGAGAGGTGGTCTAATAGCTAAAGTGTTCCTGTATTCTGAAAACAAAATTGCCTTTCTGAGCAAACATTTAGCAAAGTGGCAGATTTATAACTCCAGTGCTTAGAGGGCTAAACATGCAAACAGCAGTAGCGAAAAGTAACCTTAAGGACATATCTCCCATTTTCAAACCTAATTCCATTAGTGGAAACTTCCAGGGCTCTGTTTCATGCCCTAGAAGTCTAACTCTGGGTAAGTTTGAGGGGGGAAGCTTTGGACACATGGCGGAATATCTGGGACTATCTTGGTTGCACATTGAAGTCACCTGGGGAGTTTTACAAAACCCTGACACCTGGGTCTCAACAACTAGAGGTTCTGATTCTATTACGCTGGGGTACAGTCTGGGCAGTGGGATTTTTTAAGCAATTTTATTGAGATATATTCACATACCATACATTCCATCCAAAGTGGATAATCAGTGGCTCTCAGTATAATCTCAGAGTTGTGCTTTCATCACCACAATCAAGTTTTAGAACACTTTCATTACTTCAAAAAGAAAAACCCCGTACCCATTAGCAGTCACCTCTCAATCTCTCTATCCTTCCCCAGCCCTACATAACTACTAATCTAATTTCATCTCTAGAGACAGATTTTATTACCTGCCTTTTGGCAGGTGAGGAAATAGAGACCCAGAGAAGATACGTAATTTAGCTCAAGACCTCATGCGTGGTAATTGGTGGCGCTGATTCAGCTCATCAGCCCCAGGTCTCATCTGGCGCTATAAAGCCCGGGTACCTTACACTGAATAAAACTCAATCAGCTGTTAAGAAGAAATAGACACATATCTGAAATTAAATGATAAGCAAATAGAAAAACTGGATTCCGTCTTTAAAGTTCACTTGCCAACAACATTTGAGGGAGTGCACGTGTGCATAAAATAAAGCCCACATCTAAATAATGAAGGCCTTAGAAATGCGTCTCTTAATAAAGCCTGAGATTCAGCCACCATGACAGGTCTGTACTTTATGTAGGACAAATTTTATCCAACGCTATGTCTTAATAAGGCATTAAAACCTCCACTTACTTCTCCTTCTTGGTGTCCTTATGGTCTAACTTAGGGAATTCCACTTGGATCATTTCTGGAGTCAACGTAATATTTATATCCCGTTCACAGAGCTCACTGAAAAGTAATAAGATGTTTATCTGGAACTGTTTCACCTTTCCAAAGTAAAAATAGAATGAATATTGCGATCATTTAAGACTTATGCAATTCTTGTGGCTTTCAACATTGATTCCATCTACCTTTGTTGAGTCTATCTTAAGTAAAGAGAAGCATAAGGCTGACAAATTGCTTTCCACCAAGAAACAATGGTAAGAATAGCTTTTTAAAACCAGAGGAGAAAAAGCAATTTTTAAAAAATGGGGTTTACAGAATTCACATACCTCTCAAGTGCACATGGAGCATTTACCAAAACTGATAGATCTTGGGCCATAAAGAAAAGACTGAAAACTTTCAGAGCATGTTCTTGAGCCATGATGGTATTAGAATAGAAATCAATAGCAGAAAGGATAACTAGAAGATCTACAACTCCTTGAAATTGAACAATATACTTATAAACAATCTATAAGTCAAAGAAGAAATCACACAGCAAATGAAAAAAAAAAAAAAAGTTGCTGCCAGGAGCAATGCTGGGAATTTTCCATCCCAAGATCAGCCCTGCTGGGCTGGACACTGGGAGGCTACAACCACATCCAGACCAGGCTTTCCCTGGCAGAGCTGCTGTGCTGGCTGAGAGCATAAGGCCCAGGCACCTTCCTCAAATAACCCACAGTAAAAGCCAGGCTACGGTAAGTGCCCACTAAGTGAGGTTTTGGGCATTTACATAAGGAATAGATGAGACAGGTGTAGTAAGAAGGAGTTCCGGTGGGTCTATTAAGAAGGGTATGAGTTTATGATGTGGATAGTTGTTTGGGGCATGAAAAGATTTTAAAAATTCTCAGCAGATTTATGTGCCTTTTTCTTTAAGAAACATTTTCACTGAAGAGCCACTGCAATGCAGTGTAGCCACCAGGAATAAAATCAATTCATATATGTGCATAATTTGCACAATTTACATATACCTATTTGTTGAAGAATACACACACACATTTTGGAGCACAGAATAAATCAGCATCAAGAAAATGGCCTTTTCAGGTAAATTAATTAAATATGAATCTCAAGCATATACCAGAGAAGTAATCAAAGTTATTTAAATCATTTTTAATGAATTTAATATTTATGCAACGTGTATTTATTTGAGGATGGTGAAACCAAGCTCTTCTGTTGAGTCACATACTCGCATTTTATTGCCCATTGAATTGGAAACAGGTGCTGTTGGCAGTGTGGCCTTTGCTGAAATCCTGGGGCTCCTTCTGGGAGAGGATAGCTTCTTTTGAAGTACCTGTGAAGCGTTTAGTACTTTGGTGAACATGATCTGGGGCTTCTGTATCCTATTGATTACCCACAGTTGATCCACCTACTCAGGCGGCCTGTGTGAACCTTCTCCTACTTCCTCAGGGCTTGTTCCACTCCTCAAGCCACTGGCTCAGTGGATTAGTTGAGGTGGGCTAGGAACAAAGAAGTATATTTCCCTCTCCTGTTATTGCTTGAGGTAAACATTCCAGACTTGTAGGTTGCTCTGCTCCAAGTAGTTATTCAGATATTTTTCTCTTTTCGTGATTCTGCTATCCCCTAGGGCAGGGATTGGCCAGCTTTTTCTGTACAGGCCAGATAGTAAATATTTTCGACTTTCTGAGTGATAGGGTCTCATTGCAATGACTCAGGTCTGTCATTACAGTATGAATGGAGTCATAGAAAATACATAAATGAGAACGTTCCAATAAAACTTATTTTACAAAAACCAGCTAGAGTTCAGATTTAGCCCCGAGTCATAGTTTGCTGAACCCTGAACCTAGCACTTGGTTGTCTGATAGTTAAAACTGGGTCACTGCATGTCTGAGCTCCACGTGGAGGAAAGGGGAGTGTGGGAGAGGACTTGCTTTGTTAAGGGCCCTGACACGAGAAGCCGAGTCCATCACTTCTACTCACGCTCCAGGGACAAGGACCTGGTCAAGTGGCCAACTTAATAGTGAGAGAGGTGATGAAATTTATGCTCTAGTTCCAACAACTCTATTGCTGTACAAGAAGGGGAGAATGCATTTTTTTTTTTTATACCAGCAGTGCCAGCCATACTCATTAAAGGAGGCTGATACTTTGAAGCCTTCAAAGTTTGGAACTGTAAACAGGAATCTTTATTCAGCATGCTACATGGACAGAGGTGGGACTGGCAACTTTCCGTGTAGGAAAACACCCTTGGAAACTGCAAAAAGTTGTTCCAGTCCTATGAGACTGAACGCCAACACTCACTGAGTGCATGTTCTATGAGCCACTCTTCCCATGCTTTGCAAACATGATCTTCCTATTTGCACTTTCCTCATGGCTTAAGTGTGGCTCATCGGCAGACCTTATTGTGAGGATTAAACAAGACCCTTTTAGTACTTGTCAAGGTTATTCTCACCATCCTCCTCCTCTTCCTCAGCATCTCCTTTAATTTTGACAACCACCTGGCAAGTAGGTACTATTATTATGATCACCATTTCAAAAATGGGGAAACTGAGTCGCAACAGCCTGCATCTCAGCGCTGAATGGAGGACAAGATAACTAGGTTTTGTTTGCTGAGCATCGTCCCAGCGGGCACTGCCAGGTAGGACTTGCCCCTCTGAACCTGAAGAAAACGTGTATCATCCCACTCCGGCGACGGCCGGCGCTCTCGTGCTGTAGTGTGAGAGGAAGGCGACCCCACCTTCCTTCTCAGATCTGGATCCCAAACTTTAGTCTCAAGTCCTGTTAAGTATAGCTTCAGGTGGGAAGGGCTTAGGAGAACTGGAGGTAAACCTCAGATATTTCAGATTTCACTATGTGATTATTTCCATGTAAAAATGCACTGAAAGTGTCCATATCAGTGTGTGTTTATAAAAGAGAGAGAAACACAAACCATCTGACCCCCATTTTTGAATATAAATAGCGTGAAAAGCCCCACAGTATGCCAAGTAATAACCCATTTCCTGTGATCACATAGCAGGTTGGTAGTGAGAAAAGTCTAATATACCAGGACAGTGGTAAATTATCGGTACTCGAGTAATCAAATTTTTGCTGCCATCATGACTGGTTGCATAATTTAGAATATGAAAACTTGGATTTATTAAGAATGAAAATATTTTTGAATAATAGGGCTAAGAATTCAGCAAGAATGCCAAAGAAACAGACAAATATAGTGATAAAGACAGTTTCAATAATATTTTGGAAAGTGACAGAAGTTCAATAATGAGTTTCATTTGTGAGGTTAGCATACACGCAGAAGTGGTCAATGATACTAATCACATTCACAATGTTGTGCTACCATCACCACCATCACTACCAAAACTTTTTCTTCACCCCAAACAGAAACTGTGCCCATTAAGCAACAGCTCCCCATTCCTACCCCCCTTTGGCCCACAGTAATCTGTAATCTACTTTCTGTCTCTATGAATTTGTTATTCTATGTATTTCATATAAGTGAAATAATATGTTTGTTCTTTTGTGTCTGGCTTATTTCACTTAACATAGTGTCCTCAAGCTTCAACCACATTGTAGCAAGTTCATCCACACTGTGGCCTGTATCAAGACTTCATTCTTTTTTATGGCGGAATAATATTAACACATTTTGCTTATCCATTCATCTGTTGATGGACACTTGGGTTGCTTTCACCATTTGGCTATTGTGAACAATCATGCTATGAGCATCAATATATAAGTTTCTTTGAGTGCCTGTTTTCAAAGGGTATATACCAGGAAGTGGAATTGCTGGGTCATATGGTAATTCTATGTTCAACTTTTTGGGGAACTTCCAAACTGTTCCCTGCAGTGTCTGCACCATTTTAAAATCCCACCAACAATGAACAAGGGTTCCATTTTCTCCACACCCTCACCAACACTTGGTATTTTCTGATTTATTTTTTTAATAGTCATCTTAGCGAGTGTGTAGTGGTATCTCATTGTGGCTTTCATTTGTATTTTCTTCATGAACAATGATTATGGATATCTTTTCATGTGCTTATTGGCCACTTATAGATCTTCTTGGGGAAAAAAAATGTCTATTCTAGTCCTTTGCCCATTTTTAAAATTGAGTTGTCTTTTTGTTGTTAAGTTGTAGCAGTTCTTCAAATATTCTGGATATTAAACCCTTACCAGTTATGTGGTTTCCATCTATGTTCTCCCACTATGTAGGCTGTCTTTTAGCTTTCTTGAGAAAGTCTCCTTCTATTCCTATTTTTCTCAGTGTTTCTATCATGAAAGAGAATTGCATTTTGTCAAACACCTTTTGTGCATCAATAGAGATGATCATATGGTTTTTTTCCTTCATTCTATTACCGTGGCATACTACATTGACTGACTTTCTTATGTTGAACCACTCTTGCACACCTGGAGCAAATCCCACTTGGTCATGATGGATTATTCTTATATGCTGTTGGATTCAATTTGCCAGTATTTTGTTGAGGATATTTGCATCTATATCCATAAGGAAATTAGTCTGTAGTTTTCTTTCCTTGTGGTGTCTTTGTCTAACTTTGGTGTCAGAATAATGCTAGCCTCATAAAATGAGTTAGGAAGAGTTCCCTCCTCTTCAATTTTTTGGAAGAGTTTGAGAAATACTGATGTTATCCTTTGAATGTTTGGTAGAGTTCACCAGTGAAGCCATCTGGTCCAGGACTTTTCTTTGTTGGGACGTTTTTGATTACTATTTCAACCTCTTGTTATTGGTCTGTTGAGATCATCTATTTCTTTTTCAGTTGGTTTAGGTAAGTTGTATGTTTCTAAGAATGTGTCCATTTCATCTAGATTATCTGATTTGTTGGTATAAAATTGTTCATAGTATTCTCTTATTAAATCATTTTAATTTCTGCAAGATCAGTAGTAATTTCCCCATGTTCGTTTCCAACATTATTTGCATTTTTTCTCTTTCTTTTCTTTGTCAGTCTGGCTGAAGGTTTGTCAATTTTATTGACTTTCTTAAAGAATCACCTTTTGTTTTCATTGATTCTATTGTTTTTCTATTGTATATTTCATTTATCTTTGCTCTAATATTCATTGTTTCCGTCCTTCTACTAACTTTAGGTTTAGTTTGCTCTTTTTTCAGTTCCTCAAGGTATGAAGTTAAGTTAGTCCTACATTTTTAATGTAGGAATTTATAGCTATAAATTTCCTTCTGAGCACCGCCTTTCCTACATCCCATAAATTTTGGTATGTTGTGTTTCCATTTTCATTCAGCTCTAAGAATTTTCTGATTCCCCATGCAATTTCTTCTTTGACCCTTTGGTTGTTTAAGAGTATATTGCTTGATCATGTAGAACACTTCCATTGCCCACTAAGTACCCCCTGTTCAATCTCCTCTATTCCTCCCTCCCCCACCTGTCAGGGCCCACGGCAACCCCCTGGCTTCACTCCTTGGATGACAAGAGTCATAGTTACTTACAACAACACTGAGGTCTTGACACACTGGTTTGTCCTCCCCTATTAGAAACCTCCCGTGCTCTCGAGAGACTCCCGCCCCTCTGTTTGTGAACAAATCGGTCCTCCCCAGGATGGGAGTCCAACTGCTTCCCACTCATTATGTGGGACTCCACCCACTGATATAACACATTATGACAAAATGATCACTCACACACTCCCTAGAAGCCTGATCCAGGTGTGCCCTGTCCCAAATGTCCCCCTATCCAACACCCTAAACCAGTAACCCTTCCTTGTCATATTGCCATAAGCATTCCCAACTGTACTTTCAACCACATACCTGCCAATCCCCAGTGATGATCAAAATTTATAAAAGTGTGCAGTCTAAAATGTAAACCATAATATAAACCATTGACCATGGTTAGTATCTATGTTTCACTACTTATATATCAGTTTAACAAAGGTACCATCCACATATAAAAAGGTATTAATGAAAGAAGGAGGAAAAGGGGAGGATGTTGGGTATATGGGAGTCCCCAGTATTCTGTATGTGACTTTATTGTGACCTAAAACTTCTTTGAAAACAAAATGAAAAAAAGTAAGACACTGAGGAATAAATGGAAGAAAATGCCACTGTACATACAGGACATCAGATATTATAGTGATGAAAGGTAAAATGTCAAAAAAAATTTTTTTAATATTTTTCATTATTTTTTAATTAGCCAAAC
Source organism: Cabassous unicinctus (assembly GCA_029593785.1). Taxonomy (NCBI): domain Eukaryota; kingdom Metazoa; phylum Chordata; class Mammalia; order Cingulata; family Chlamyphoridae; genus Cabassous; species Cabassous unicinctus. The sequence goes on along the minus strand of JAQZBX010080560.1, from coordinate 3,911 downwards.
TTTTAATTTAATTTTATTTTTAGTTTTTTTAAAATTTTATGTATTTTATTTCTTATATTTAAATCTATCATTGTTATTTCACTTTTCTATTAATTGTATTTGGCGATTTTAATGGCTTCATTTTTGGAGAAGCCTTAGATCACAGAAGGGTTACAACTGGGGCAGCGGAGGATCATTGGTATGGGGTGTCAGTGATGGGGGATACATGGGAGGAAGTTCACCTGGGCATACTTATAAGGTATATAAATATGTTCAAATGTTCACAGGGCATTGTCACAGTGGGTGAAGACTCACACAATAACCGAGAAAATATTGAATTCCCATCCTGGAGAGCTCTGCCGCATTCTCTAATGGAGCAGCAACAGTCCCCCAAGTGCAGGAGCAATGACTGGCAAAGGAGGATGATCCATTGATGGGCCTTTGATATTGACTATGCTTATGAGCCTTTGCTCTTGAAATTAAAACTTAGCCTCATGTTGTGGGGTGCCTAAGAGTTGCCTCCTGAGAGCATGCTTGTTGCTCAAATGTGGCCTCTCTCTAAGCTAAACTCAGCGTATAAATGCTTTACCTTCCCCCCAGAGTGGGACCTGACTCCTGGCGATAAGCCTCCTTGGCACCGAGGGATTACTACCAAGCACCAACCAGCAATACAACTGGAAAAAGACCTCAAATAAAAGGGGGAAAAGGTAAAGACAAATGAGTTCATATGGCTAAGAGACTTCAAAGTGAGTTGTGAGATCATCCCAGAGGTAACGCTTATGCACATCTCAGCAAAATCTCATAGACTGCCAAAGTGGGTACTACCCCAAATAGTGGGGCTCCTGAGGGCTCTGGAGACACCCAGGTCCTATGGCCAGGGCAGATAGCTCCAGAGTTTGGTGCCTTGCCATTGGGCCCTACTTTGGAGTTTGTGCTCATGTGACAGAGTTGGACTCAGTTATGGCTTCCCTTCTATTTAAACCTATACTTGGTGCTGGAGTTTGTAGGTGTACGTCCAAGAGACTGGAGTCTTTGGACTATCCATGTGCCAGCTAGGTCTGGAATCTCAGCGGATTTGCAACACTTACTCTCCAGTTCATTGGACTCATCCAGGACAACTAACAAGGAGGTGAGGATTGACAACCACCATACCAAGGAAACGAGAGAGCCGACAACTGCAAGCAAGTGTCCCATCCATCAGGTGTATGGGATCGAAGCCCGCTCTCCATTAGAGGTGGAGTGGACATCACCATCCCAGAACCCTCAGGATTGGACAATGAACTATGGACTAGAGTAGACTTACTGGTATTCTACTATAGACATATTGTGATTCTAGCATTGGAAGAAATTACAACATTGATGTGGAGCTAGTGACCACTAGAGGCTCTGCAGGCAGGGAGAGGGAAAAACAGTTGTAATACGGGGGCTTTTTCAGGACTTGGGAATAGTCCTGAATACATTGCAATGACAGATATTGGCCATTTTATATTGTCACATAACATACAGAACTGTGTGGGAGAAAGTGTGGACTACACTGTCAACTATGGTCCATGTTTAACGGCAAAGCCCCACGATGCGTTTATCAATTGCAATGAATGTGCCACACTAATGAAGGATGTTTATGTGGGAGGGTGTGGCAGGTGTGGGGAGTGGGGCATATGGGAATCCCTATATATTTTGTGTAACATTTATATAATCTATGTATCTTTTAGAAAATAAAAAATATTAAAAATAAAAATAAAAAAGAGTATATTGTTTAATTTTCACATACTTTTGAATTTTCCAGTTTTTCTTCTATTACTGATTGCTACATTTATTACATTATGGTCAGAGGGAATGTTTTATATAGTTTCAATCTTTAAAAATTTATAGAGACTTGTTTTGTGTTATCAAATATATTTTTCACAATTTCAATTTTTAAAAATTTATTGATACTTATTATGTGACCTAACATGTCAATCTTGGCGAATGATCCATGAACACTTGCAAAGAATGTGTATTCTGTTGCTGTTGGTTAGAGTGTCCTATATATGTCTGTTAGGTCTAGTTGGGTTATAGCATTGTTCAAGTCCTCTATTTCTTTATTGATCTTCTGTCCAGATGGTCTCTCCATTATTGAAAGTGATGTATTGAAGTCTCCAACTATTGTTATAGAACTATTTTCATCTTCAATTTTGTTAATGTTTCCTTCATGTATTTTGGGTTCTGTGGTTAGGTGCATATATGTTTATAATTGCTATATCTTCTCAGTGGATTGACCCTTTTAATACATAGAGTCCTTCTTTTATCTCTTGTCCCAGATATTTTACTTAAAGTTTATTTTGCCTGCTATTACTATAGTCACTCCAGCTCTCTTTTGGTTACTATTTGCATGGAATATTTTTTCCATCCTTTCACTTTCAAACTCTTTGTGTCTTTGGATCTAAGGTGAGTCTCTTGTAAACACCATATACTTGTAACATGCTTTTCAAAAAAATACATTTTGCCAATCTCTGTCTTTGGGGTAGAGAGCTTAATCCATTTAAATTCAAAATAATTACTGATAAGGCAGGACTTACTTCAACCATTTTTTCTCTCTCTCTTTTTTTTTTTTTTTGTTTGTCTTATGCCTTTTTTGCTCCTCATTTTCTCCATTGCTGCCTTGGTTTGTGTACAGTTGATCTTTAATAGTGAAACTTTTTAAATATACTTCTTATTTCCTTTTTTGTATACTTTTAAGATATTTGCAGTGGAGTTTATATTTAACTTTACATAGATACTAAATTTATAACAGATCCATAAAAATCCAGTTTGAATTAATACCAAATTAACTTCTATATCATAAAAATCTCTGCTCCCACACCCTTCCATCTTCCCTCTTTATTTTGTTCTTGTCAAAAATTGCATATTCTTGTGTTCCCAATAACATACAAATATGATTACTTTTATACATTTCTATTTTAGATCACATAAGAAATAAAAATGTAGAGTTACATACTGAGAATATAATAATACTGGTATTTTTATTTACCCAGGGACATAGTGATTCTTCATTTTATACTTTGGAAATCTAACCCCTAAAATCACTCTTTCTTTCTCACATTTTCACTATTGGATGGTATGACATTTATTCAAAACAGAGTCACTATTTTTCTATCAAGTGCCAGGTAATGAACTGGGGTTTTGGGACATCAAGCTCAATAACAATAGTTCCCAATTTCACGAACTTACTATGTACCAAGCAATTTGATGAGACAAATTAAATGTATCCACTCATTTGCTACTCTCAGACACCCTGTGAGATGGACCCTGGTATTCTCCTGTTTTAAAGAGGAAGACATCAAGGAACTGAAAGGTGATGTCACTTGCCCCTGGTGCACTGAGAATAAGTGGCAGGGTGATGGTTTGAACCCCAAGTCTACACCTTAATCACTATGCCATACACCATCTCCAGTAGCCTTCAGATCATTCTAATGTAACCTTTTAAAAATATTTTTTTATCACAGAAGTTGTGAACTTATAAAATAATCATGTGCATGTGTGGAATTCCCATAATACACCTCTTCACCAACACACCACACCATTGTGGAACAATTTGTTACAGATTATGAGAAAATATCATCAGATGATTACCATTAACTATGGTCCATAGCGTACTTTTGGCTTTTTTTTTCCATACCCCCTATTAAGACAGTGCATCTTTGGCACTGATGCAAGACTATTACAGTATAGTCCATAGATTACATTAATTGTATTCTTCCCATGATTCTCCACATTCCCACCACCCTGCAATAGTGACGTATAATCCGTTCTAGTTCACAGAAGGACATTCTTGCATTTGTACTATTAACTACAATTCTTATCTGCCTCTGAGTTCACTGTATTATTCAGGCCCTAGATTATTCTCTAGCTTTCTTTCCATTGAGATTTACATCCCTAGACTATGATTTTCA
>JAQZBX010080559.1:0-13805 GCA_029593785.1 Cabassous unicinctus | reverse complement strand
GTGAAAATTGTTGCATTACAAGTTTTGCCATTAAGCAAAGGTTGGAGTGGGAAATGAGAGACAAAAGAAAAGAATTTTTGAACATATGCAGAACTTTTGGCTGACAAAATGGAAAGTCTGGAATTGGGGGGATAATTTTCTTACTTGTCGAAACATTTGGATGACACTTTTGAGGAACTGGGTGTATTACATTTTAATCTGCTTAGTAACCAAGGAGCCTAGGTTCAAATGAAGAGGTAATTGACAAATTATATCTCTGATGCCTTTCAAATGTGGACTGGGCATTCTATTCCCCTTTCAGAATGTCACTTACTTGCTGGACATCCTAAAGGTAAAGATTTTTACAAACCTATTTTTTTTTTCAATTTCTGTACTTTCATGTGTTTAATTAGAATTTTGAAAACTATGCATCAGTGTTGGCTTTCTTTATGCCACCTGTAAAATCTATGATTATCTTTAGTTTGGAGGGTTTAAGATGTTTGAGTGGTTTTCATAACACATTACTGCTAATGCAGAGAAGCATAGATTTCTAAGATGGATAAATACTGAACACTATTTTTTTTTGGTTTTTTTTTTTATTGTTCATAAAAATCAAGATTTTTCACAGTACATACCAATATTTGTAAAATGATATATAAATATATATGCATATATGTGTATTTTCTTACATAAATGTTATTTTATATATAGAGAGAGAGGCAGTTATTCAAGTTTCTTCAGAGGAGTCCCCATCTTTGTGACATCTTAAATGTGTAAACATGCTGAGCATCAGCTGTTTCATTAGTGACTCATGACCTTGATGATTTATTCAACTTGAAGTTTTGTATTATAGTCTAGGGCCTATTAGAGTTGACTATGTATAGAAATGTGATATGGTTGAACCATGAGAAAAGACACCTTGGGAAAAGAAGGTCATTGGAAACAACCTGTATCCAACCTGAGTTTTCTACTCAAAAGATGAGTAGAAAAACAAAATGTGGTATATACTTATGTAGCAGTTTGATATTGTTTATGAATCCAGAAATAGATATTGAATTATGTTTGTAAATTGGTCTGTTCCTCTGGGTAAATTAGATCATATTGGATTCAAAGGTTTTACTCTTATTTGATTAAATTATGATTAAGGCTTTGATTGGGCCAAGTCAGTAGGAAATTGAGTCACCACCCACCAAGACAAGGGTAAATGACAAAGCAGAGGAGTTAGTTGGAGTTTTGGATGCAGGAACCCTAGGAAGTAAATACACAGAGAAGCAGATACATGAGGAAAGAGAGAAGGCTCCATTAGGTATGGCAAAGGCGTCTGGCAGAGAGACAAGCTGTTCAGCTGATAGTCTACAGCTGGCCTTGTGGAGAGAGGAGAGCAGCTAAGCCCAGACGGAAATGAGCCCTGGGAGAGAGATGAGGCTTATCACAGCCTATAGCTGATATTGGAAACTGGGATCATGAAGCCTTAAGAGGAAGAGGAAGCCTGAACCCTTGCAGATGTTGGCAGCCATCTTGCCCCAACACATGTCAACAGACATTGGTGAGGGAAGTAAATTATGCTTTAGGGCCTGGTAACTGTGAGATTCTACCCCAAATAAATACCCTTTATAAAACTCAACTGATTTCTGGTATTTTGCATCAGCAACCCTTTGGCTGACTAATACAATGTAGAATGGAATATTATTCAGCTGGAAAAAATGAAATTGGGATGCATATGGCAACATGGATGAACATTGAAGACATTATGTTGAGTGAAATAATCCAGACACAAAAGGACAAATACTGTATGGTCTCACTAATATGAACTAAAATGATGAGTAAACTCATGAAGGTTAGCTCTACACTATAGGTTACTAGGAAATAGAATTTTGGGTTGAGAATGGGAACTGATACTTAATGTACGCAGAATTTTGATAAGGTTTATTGTAAATGTTTGGAAATGAATAGAGTTGATGGTAATATATTATAGTGAATATACCTAACACTGTTGATTTATAAATGTGATTGTGGCTGAAAGGAGTAGATTGTTGAAGTAATATTTCAGTTGAAAGGAAACTACAGAATAATGTAGGTACTTTATAACATAGTGATTTTGGCAATGGATGAAGATTCTATTTAATTGTATAAGAAAGTTATGTGTTAAGTATGGCTATACATGGGAAAATGACAACTAATGTAACTTATGGATTATAGTTAACAGTAATATTGTAATATTTTTGCAGCAATGGCAAAGAAGATATTATGTCAATTCTAAGGTACAACAATGGGGGTATAAGAGGGTATGGGATTTTTCCTTTTGGAATAATGAAAATGTTCTAAAATTGACTGATGTGATGACAGCACAACTCCATGATGAAAATGAGAGCCACTGAGTATATACTTTGAATAGGTTGTACAAAGCATGGGATCGTGTAACAAAGAGATTCCTTTGCTGGAAGATGGACTGTGGTTAACAGAACAAATAAAAAACATTCTCCCATGAACTATAACAAGTATATAATAGTAATTCAAGTGTCAGGTGGGTTGGGGTAAAAATACACCAAAGATAAGATATTGGCTATAGGTAGTAGTAATGTTATGGCAATGCTCTTTTATAGTTTGTAACAATTGTTTCACAAAAAAGCAAGATGTTGCTGGTGCAGTGAACTACAGGAGCCCTGTATGATGATATGCATGTTTGTTTTGTAAGTTCACATCTTATACTCTACACTTATTGTTTATGGATGTTCATGTAGGAATGATAAACTTCAATAAAAAGTTTAAAAAATCAATATAGGTTGTAAAAATATCAGTTGAGATGGAATATAACTAAATGCAACCGAACACCCACATACACACCCCACATGATCACCTTCTTAGTGATAGGCAGGGCGAAGTGCACCTGCTTTTTACTTTCATATTTAAAGGGGAGTTGGCAGAGAAAGGAAGGGGATTTACAAATCTGCAAGTTAGAGTTCCTTAGTTATTCCTGGATGACCAGGGCGGACAGCAACTCTCCTTCCTTCACCAAGTCTCTCTCCCCATGTAGATGAATGGTAGTGAAGACCCCAGGGAGGTCACCTGAGATGGTTTCACCCTGTCTTGTTGTTGCTGGAACCCTCCTCCTGCTGTTCATGGTTTTCCACACAGGCTCAGGTAGGTGGGCAATTTTAATTGGAGAGTTGATTCTCAGCATTTTATTCATCCTTGAATCTGGACATTTCTTTATTTTCTTGTTGCTTATCTCTTACATGATTTTTCTGTGTGGACTAGCTTCTATGAGACTGAAATGCACATGGCTATTAAAAAAACATCTGAGCAATGAATTTCAATGCTCAACTATGGGATGCAAGGTTCAGAACTCTGCACAAAATTCCCCTGATCATACCTGGTAATACTCTGAACATACTTTTCTCTTACCTATCCTGGCACACAGGGTCATTTCTAGAGGTTCAGAGGTCTAGTGGAGGTGAGAGCTATGGTGTATTTGTCTCTAGTTTTCATTGTTACTGAATATGAAGGCTGGATTCTGCCTTGAGGAGAGTGAGACAGGTGTAGGAGTCACCCTGTATGATTTCACTTGGAGAGTTGAACAAAGTGGTTATATCTAACTGCTTCTCTCATCATCTCAAAGGGCTTTGAAAGAGAGGGTATATGAAAAAAGTTTGAGCATAGGACCAATGTATTTTGACCTCTAACATATCCTATCACTAACACTTCAGTTAATACCTGTTTAAGAACATTAATTTAGTGGGTAGGTATTATATCAAGATAACCATTGTTTCTTTTATTTCTTTAATGTTTTAACCTAACCACTTCACTCTGAGTCCTCAGACTCTACAGATAGTTTTATCTGTAAATCATTTACTTATACACCCATGATTATTATGTGCACATTATATGATCAGTCTAATAGTGATAGCTTGGGCAAAGTTCAGCTGCTTTCTGGTTTCAGTTTTAAAGGAGTCAGCTGGCAGCAGGAAGAAAACTACAAGGAGGGGTTCCTTATATAGTGACTTGTGCTAAGTAAGCATTTTTCTGTGCCCTTTGCTGTTCTTTTGTTTCTTCTTCTTTCCCTGATAATCAGTTAAACAGCTGCCGTTTGGACCCTTTAAGTCATAATAATTGGCAAGATTATTTCTGTATTATTGATTGCTAAAGCACCTTGAGCAAAAGTAAATTACGTTAATCCTATGGCAAAGTTGGCATCTCCCAATTTATTGGAGGTAGGTAATGACCCAACTGGCTATTAGTAAACTTGAGGTAAATTTCCAAGTTGTTCTTATTAATATGTTGTCTGGGGTGTGGGATGTGCAGAGTGCCAGCAGGTCAGAGAAGAGTAAATCTGAATCCCAGTTGTTGGAAAACTTACATTCAAGTGATAGAAACCATGGAATCATTTGATTAGTTAGATAAAATGTTTATTTCAGTGTCTTAATTTTTTTACATTCATGATTTTAAGTAGTGTTTTTGCAAAGCACTTGTGCCATGAGGTGTGTTTGTGTTTTAATGTTATTATCTTTGGGAATTAGGAAATGAATGCAAATACTGGTGGGAGACTAATCCAGAATAGTACTGATTTAACATGATGAGTGACACATACTATATCTCTGGCTGCTTGCATTAACAATTGATATTATGCCATCCACTTCTTTTTCTGAAATAGACTATTCTTTTTCCTGCCAGTGAACATTACTTCCTGGGATATCTATTTCTGTGCCTTAATTTTAAAGTGATTCATATGTTTGAAAACTAACCTTTTGTGGAGAGGCTGTAGCTTAGTCATTGAGCATCTGCTTCATGTGTACAAGGCCTCAGTTTCTATCTCCAGTACCTCCTTTAAAACAAAAATAAAAAAACTAACCTTTTAAAACTAACATCAATTCATGTCTAAGCTTTCATTGCATAATTATTTTCCACCTATGGAACCTCTCATTTTTATCTGCCATTCATTTTGCTTTGCCTGGATACCTATTGACATTAATATCTGTCAGATTCCTTAGGTAGTTTGAAGTAATGAAAAATTTGGTTTAGTTGAGAAAATTTTTCTATAACTCAATTTATTTCAGTGGGTGGTAGACAGATATTTCCATAGCTCCAGGAGCCCTTTATGTATCGGGCTCTTCAGAGAGGTAAAAACAAGAAAATTTCGTGATACAAGTATGTGTCATTGCATCATACTGTGAGAAAACTACCCCTTTCTCACACACACACACCCAGTTTACAGTACTGTGCATGGTAAGGTGCTCTTTACCATGGGTTTTTGGAAGTCTCACCACTGAGGCAGGTCACTGGTACCTAAACTCCTACTCTGTCTGTCCCTTCTTCCCCCAGCCTGTGGCAATGTCTATGATATACCACATGTTTTACACAGATTCCAGATTAATTATGACACAGATTGCCTCTTATCTAACAGATGAGGTGCATTCCTCCACTCTCCCAACTATTTCTAAACAAGATCCATCTTGTCCAGGTCATAGGGTACTAACTGTCAAGGTGTCCAGGCTTCAGTTCTTTAAAGGACATTATAAGAAATGATTTTCATGTAAGAAGCCAGGCAGTGTTGATAAAAATGAACATCTCTCATTGGAGAAATTATTACTGATGGAGCCCTCACTGAAAACACAGGGAAGAACCTGTAGAAAAATAACAAAGAACATTCCCTCACCTGAGCGTGATGAGGGGTCAACACACTTTATATAGATTCATCAATAAGTGTGGATTCATTCCCAAAAGCAATTTCTGATACTCACAGTTCATGCTGCTCATTCTAGAACATCTCAACTTTCTCTGGAAACTTCTTTTTTTCCAGCTAACAGATCCCTCTCATTGTCTTCCCCAGGTTGTGCCATGAGAATCCACATTGAGGGTGGCACAGCACTGAAAATCATATAATTTTGTTTAAGCCAATGAAATTCTTGCCTACCACTCTATTATATTTTATCCAACTTCATTCTTCTTCATAATTCTCTTCAAAACATTCATCTATATATTCACAAATTAAACTGGAACATCAGTGCCTAGAAAAGAAGAACATTGCTTTACCTCTAGCATAGAGCCTGACATAGGCTAGGGATAAGATAATTATTTGAGTTTATGATGAATGGATGGGAAAAGCAGGATCTGCAAAGATAGAATTGTATCTTTATGTCTTATTCTTTGATCAAATTATTTTGTTTGAGTCATTGTTCCTCTGGATCCACAGTGCGTCCCTTTTCAAAGCAATGGATGTCTTATATCTACATAGTAGGTGTTGGAACCACAGAGTCTGATGCAAAAAAATTCAATTAGCACAATTGGAAAAATGCATATCACTTGGTAACTTTCCCACCATAATTACAGGAAAAAAGAATAAAAATGTGAAGACTGGGTATTACAAATTGAAAAAAAAATCTGTGTATGGAGTTTCTTAGTATACAAAAGCATTATAAGGAAAGACTATATTCATTCATATAGTCTATACTCATAAATAACCTATAGATTTAAGCATATTTATGTTATATACATGGACTTACACTCATTTTCTAAATTGGAAAAATGTTATAAATAGTGCTGTATGTTTTCCTTAACATCAATATTATTTTCAATAACTTTGTTTTCTATTTCAGTAAATGTTATTCTATATTGAGTAATGCAATATAGTATATTATATTTGTTTAAGGAAAGGAAATATATGGTTTCCAGTATTATCATTTTCATTTTGTGCCTTTCTATTTATATATTTTTGAGCAAGTTACTAAATTTCTTCCTGATTCAAATTCATCTTTAAAATCAGGAAAATAATCTGTAAAACATAGAGTTCTTGTGAGACTTAAATAGAATAATTTATAAGAATTTGAATTCCAATTCTAGGCAAGTAGGAAAACACAAAATTATTTGTGATTATATTACTGTTGCTTATTGGGACTATGTTTTATTATTAAGATTTATTCTAACACTGTAATTGAGTGCCTCTATTTTAGATATATTTATTTATGGCCCACAGATGATTATTTTAGTTAAGCTATTTTAAATCTTTCATTAGGGTGTTCACAATCAGTCCTGCCACTGTCCTGATGCTGAACTTATCCTTTTCTTAACTATCCACTAGGGCAATTCCAAGTGATAGGACCAAAAGCACCTGTCATTGCTTTGGTAAGAGAAGAGGTTGTGTTGCCCTGCCATCTCAGCCCATTGATGGATGTTCAGAACATGGAGGTGAGATGGTTCCAGGTCCATCCTTTTGTCCTGGTGCATCATTATAAAAACTTACAGGATGATATGGAGCTGCAGAGCTCACAGTACCAGGGGAGGACTGAGTTCCTGAGAGACAATATCACCAAAGGGAACGTAGCCCTGAGGATCCGTCACATTCGCCCTTCTGATGGAGGGGAATACAGTTGTTACTTTGAAAGTTCCACATACAACAATGAAGCACACTTTCAAGTGTTGGTCACAGGTGAGTCTCTGGAATGAAATCTTTTGGAAATGTTAGAATATATATTCATGTACATAGACAGAGATAGCTGAGTCTTAAAAAACAGACACTACCTTCTTCAGGTTGTGGTAGGAATATTTTTTTCCTTGTCAACATTTTTGCTTAAAAGAAGGAGAGAAGAGGGAGTCTGATATGTCTTATATCTGAAGTGTCCCAGAAACTCATCTCACCCAGAGAGTTTGGTCTAATATCCAAAAACTAGAGGCAGCAAGGCAGATGCAGGAAATCAGAATCTGACTACCCCTCCCTCATGCCGACTTTTTCTGCACTATCACTCTTGTCCACACTGGATGTATTCATGTTCAATGAAATTTGGTCTTGTCCACTCTTGTTATGACATCCCTTCTTACTCAGGGATTACTACACATATATACACTTTTACATGCCACTCTTGCTCATCAATTGTTCCTAGAAAAATTCATATCTTACCAGAGTGAGTGAATAAGAAAGGCTTCTAGTTTCAACCATACACAGTGCCTCAATCAGTCCTCTCTCTATGAACATAACAGTGCCTACTACTGAGTTCAGGGATATGCTTATTATGTAAATTTAAATCAAAGAGGGACTAAGGAGCTATCTTGAATTTTTGTGACAGACTCAAACTAGTTCCCTCATTATCTTTCAAAGATTGACATTGAATGGGAGGTAGAAATATTTATGCACAGGTCAAAGGAAAACATTTTTACAGTCTTTGGAAAGTGATATTATTAGAATCCTATGGTGGATCGTGTTGGTTTCTTTTGAGGTCCATTGGAAAAACCATGATACATGTAGGATATTCTGTTGTGCCATGTTTTGTTGATTGAGTAGGCACAATCTTATTTTGGTACCTGCATTCTTTTGTCATTTTATTTTAAGAAATTAAGTTACTATGCTGGTTCAATGTTTATTTCCCCCTCTAGGTGAATGCATCCCAGGTTTACTTATTTGTGACAGTTTCAGGACAAATGCCTGCTCTTCAGACAAATTCCCTGTTCCTCTCTGAAATTATCTTGGTTTTGCAGTTTCTTGCATGTATTTCCTCCTGAATAAGTGATATTTGGCCCACAGTCAAAATTAGTTCCCACTGGAGAAACATTCTGCAAAGTCAATGGCATCTTCTTCTGCTCCTTCTCCCCAGAAAGGGGTTGCAAGCATTTATTTATGTGGGGTCGGTAGTAATGTCCACATTTTCATTTCTGATTTTTTTATTTGCATTTTTTCTATTTTTTTCTTTTCAGTCTATCTCAGGGTTTGCCAATTTTGTTGATCTTTCCTAAGATCCAACTCTTGGTTTTGTTAATTCAGAGAGAATTTTTGTTGTTGTTCTTAATTTCATTTATTTCTGCTCTAGTAAATATAGATGCAAAAATCCTCAACAAAATGCTTGCAAACCAAATCCAAAGGCACATTAAAAGAATTAAGCACCACAACCAAGTGGATTTTATCCCAGTAATGCAATGGTGGTTCAATACAAGTAAATACATTAGTGTAATAAACCTCATTGATAAATAGAAGAATAAAAATCACAAGATCATTTCAATTAATGCAGAATAACCATTTGAAAAAATTCAGCATTCTTTCTTGATAAAAATATTCCAAAACTCAGTAATAGAAGGAAATTGTCTCAATTTGGTAAAGTGCATATATTAAAAACCTACAGCTAGCATTGTACTCAATGGTGAAAGACTGAAAACTTTCCACTGAGATCAGCGCCAATGCAAGTATGCCCACTATCACCATTGTTATTCAATATGGTGCTAGATGTTCTAGCTAGAGCAATTAGAGTAGATAAAGAAATAAGAGGCACCCAAATAGGAATGGAAGAAGTAAAACTTTCACTATTCTCTGATGATATGATTGTATATGTAGAATCTCTTGAAAAATCCACAATCAAGCTATGAGAACTAATAGATTAGTTCAGGAAAGTGGTGGGTTACAAGATTAATATGCAAAAATCAATAGCGTCTCTGTACACTACTGATATGTAATCTGAGGAGGAAATCATTTTAAAAATTCAGTTTAACAGCAACTAAAATCAAATATTTAGGAATTAAATTAACCAAGGACATAAAGGACCTGCATTCAGATAACTACAAAACATTGCTAAAAGAACCTGAAGAAGATGTAAATAAATGAAAGGACATTCAGCTTTCATAGATTGGAAGAATAAATATCAGGGAGGTGTCAATTTTACCCAAACGGACTTACAAATTCAAAACAATCCCAATAAAAATCTCAATAGCTTATTTTGCAGAAATGGAAAAACCAATTATCAAATATATTTGGAAGGGTTAAAGGGGCCCCAAACAAGTGAAAATGTCTTTAAAAAGAACAAAGATGGAGTGCTCTCATTTCTGGGATTTTAAAGCATATTACTTAGCTACAGTGGTAAAAACAGCATGGTACTGACATAAAGACAGAAAGTTGACCAATGGAACCAAATCAAGAACTCAGAAATAGTCCCTCACATCTACTGTCAAGTAATTTTGACAAGGCTGTTAAGACACCCCAGCTGGGCCAGCACAGTCTATTCAAAAAATGGCCCTGGAAGAACTGGACAGTGACACCCAAAAGAAAGAAAGAGGACCCTATCTCACACCTTATACAAAAATTAACTCAAAATGGATCAAGGACCTAAATATAAAGGTAACAGCTATAAAACTCCTGGGAGAAAATGTAGTAAAACATCCTCAAGATTTTATGGCAGGCAGTTGTTTCTTAAACCTTATACTCAAAGCATAAACAACAAAGGAGAAAATAGAAAATTGAGACTTCCTCAAAATTAAACACTTTTGTACCTCAAGGAAATTTGTCAAAGGGATAAAAAGGCAGCTGACTCAATAGGAGAAAACATTGGGCAATAACATTTCTGATAAGGGTTTAATATCCATGATATATAAAGAGATCATACAACTCAATTATAAAAATACAAACTATCCAATTAAAAAATGAGCAAAAGACTTGAAATGACAATTGTCCAAAGAAGAAATGCAGATGGCAAAGAAAGACATGAAAAAATGAACAGCATCACTAGTGATTATGGAAATTCAATTCAAAACTACAATGAGATACCATTTCATACCTATTAGTCGGGCCTCTATCAAAAAGTTGGAAAACTGTCAATGTTGGAGAGGTTGTGGAGAGATAAGAACACTTATTCACTGTTGATGGGAATGCAGAATGGTACAGCCACTGTGGAGGACTCTTTGCCAGTTCCTATGGAATTTGTGTTTAGACTTGCCATGTGACTTGGCAGTACTTTAACAAGGCATATACCCAGAAGAATTGAGAGCAGTGACATGAACGGACATCTGCACCCTGATGTTCTTAGCAGCATTATGCATGATTTCCAAAAGTTGAAACCACTCCAGGTGTCCATCAACTGATGAATGGATGAATAAATTGTGGTGTATACACACGATGGAATATCATACAATGGTAAGAAGAAATGAAGATGTGAAGCATATGACAACACGGATGAACCTGTAGGACATTATGTTGAGTGAAGGACAAATGTTGTATGATTGCACTTTTATGAACTAAATACATAATGTAAATTCATGGAATTAATAATTAGAATACAGGTCATCAGAAAATAGAAGGAAGGTAGAGAATGGAAAGCTGAGTGTTAATCTGTGCAGAATTGGTTAAAAGGTTGTTTGTAAATATTTAGAAATAAATAGAAATGGTGAAAACACATCATAGTGTTTGTAACTAGCAGAACTATTACATGGGTATGACTGTCATTGAAAGGGAAAGTCTTGGGTCTAGTGTGTTACTAGAAGGAAAGCTAACTGTAACATGGAAATGTATAAGCTAGTGACACCACATGTAAAACACAAATATGGGTGATATTGCATGTATAAGATTGTTTTTTAAAAATATAAATACAATTATACTAGAGAGAAGGAAAAAGAATCAAAGCTGTGTATGGCAGGGGAAGCATAGAGAGTTTGAGAGGTGATTGTTTTGTTTATTGTTTATTATTATTAGTTTGAAATAATGAAAGTGCTCTAGGAATATTTGAAGTGATGCATGCATAATTATGTGTTTACACTGAATATGATTAATTGTACACTTTGGATGGTTTTATGCTTTATTAATATGTATCTATACAATTGATTTGTTTAAAAAAATTAAATGACTAGATTACCCCAAATTATTTCTTTTCTTTATATGGTTAATGTTCAAGTTACAATTTTCAGATAAGTAAAATTGGCTTCATAGCTAATTCAATATAGCAAAGAAAAAAATCTTTCCACAATTGCTTTTTTCCTTCAACCATCACAATACAGCCAGAGTGTACAAGATACTTTGGAACAAAATTTCAAATTGAAAAAGCCCAAGGGACAAATGATAACCATCTTTCTTTTGTACTCTTAACCTATTAACTCTTCAAAATTAGTAATAATTATTTATTACAAGCCACTGATCATTTTATATGGACTAGTTCAATTACTTTTATCACCAATCCTGTGAGTTATTTCTGTTAATATCCTAATTTTTCAGAAAGGAATTTGAAAGACATGAGTATATTTTTTGCACTCATTTATTCTCAGGATATACATTTGATCATATAGATTATCCTCAAAGTCACAAAATTATAGTGCTTCTGTGTGCTACTAGCTTCTTAAAATATAATTTCTCAGCCTCAATGCTGGAATGCACCATTGTGCCATCTAGGTCATCACGGGTATGCAGCACCATTCATTGATGCCATTATGGTGTTTCTACAAGACAACAATGGATAATTTTCCTCCATCCCTATATTAAGGAATGGTTCAATTCTAGAAAATGTTTTGCTAGTTTTTGTTATAGATTGTTTTGGTTGATTTAAGGCTGTGTAATGATACACTAAACTGCAAAACACTGTCTCTTAAACAAGAGTTTCTCTGTCATTTGTGTTCCAGAGAATAGAACAAGTGGTCAAATGTGTGAAGTTTCTGCATTCCATTTATCTTGATACTCCAACACTCCCACAGTGTAGACTTAATTTTCACATTTTAAAATGTTTTTTCTTTATTAGAAATGTTGTGGGTTTACAGAAAAATCATACATAAAATACATGACTCCCATACACTACCACAACATTAACACCTTGCATTATTGTGGAACATTTGTTGCAATTAATTTTAGCACATTTTTATAATTGTATTATTAATTACAGTCCATAGTTTAACTTACAGTTCACTGTATAGTATAGTTCCATGGATTTTTAAAAATTCTTATTCTGTTATTACATATGCAATTTAACATTTCCCCTTTTAATAATATCCAGGTATATATTTCAGTGTTGTTAATTGCATTCATAATGTTGTGCTACAATCACCACCATACAATATCAAACTATTTCCATCATTCCAGATAGGAACCTTGCACATCTTAGGCCTTAACTTTCCAATTCCTACCCCGACCTAGCTCCCTGGTAGCCTATAATCTACATTCGGACTCAATGAGTTTGCTTATTCTTAATTGTTTCAAATCTGTGAGAGCACACATTATTTATCCTTTTGTTTCTGATTATTTCACAAAATATGATGTCTTCAAGGTTCATCCATGTTGTTCATGCATCAAAACTTCATTTTATTAACAGCTTAATAATATTCTATTGAATGTATATACCATATTTTAGTTATCCATTTATCAGTTGGTAGACACTAGGGTTGCATCCATCTCTTGGCAATTGTGAATAATGCTGCTTTGAACATTGGTGTGCAAATGTGTGGTCAATTCCTTGCTTTCAATTATTTTGGGTATATACCTCATAGTGAGATTATGGAGTCATTTGATGGTGATATATTTACATTTCTGATTAAGTACCAAACTGTCATCCACAGAGTCTGCACCATTTTACATTGCTCCCTGCAGTAATGAGTATTCCCATTTCTCTGCATGATCTCAAACACTTGTTATTTTCCATTTTATTTAACATCAGTCATTGTAATGAGTGTGGAATTGTATCTTCTTGTGATTCTGATTTGAATTTCCCAGGTAGTGAATGATGTTGGACATCTTTTCATGTTCTCTCTGGCCATTTGTTTATATTCTTTGGAGATAGGTCTAGTCAAGTCTTTTGCCCATTTTTAAATTGGGCTGTTTGTCTGTTGTTAAGTTGAAGGATTTCTTTATAAATTTTGGATATTAAACCTTTATCAGACATGTGGTTTCCATATATTTTCTCCTATTTTGTAAGTTGTAGTTTTAATATCAGGATAAAATTCTTTTGATGTGCAAAAGTTTTTAATTTTGATGAGGTCTTATTTATTTATTTTTATTTTGATGCTTGTGCTTTGCATGTAAATTCTAATACAAAATTGCCCAACATAGTGCCCAGAAGATGCCTCCCTATGTTTACATCTGGGAATTTGATAATTGTAGATCT
>JAQZBX010080558.1:0-13803 GCA_029593785.1 Cabassous unicinctus | reverse complement strand
AAAGTGAAAAGGCAGCCTACTGAAAGGAAAAAAAAAAATATTTGATAACCATTTATCTGATAGTGGCCTAAAATCCAGCATATATAAAAAATCCTACACCTTGAAAATAAAAACACAAACAACCCATTTAACAAAATAGGCAAGTGATTTGAATCGACACTTCTCCAAAGAAGAAATCCAAATGGTTGAAAAGCAAGTGGTAAGGTGCGCAACATCACTAGCTATTAGGGCAATGCAAATCAGAGCTACTATGAAATAATTTTCCACCTATTAGACTGATGGCTATTAAAAAAACCAAGGACCACAAGTGTTGGAAAGGATGTGGATGAATGAGAACCCTTATCCACTGCTGGTGGAAATGTAGAATGGTGCAACCATTGTGGAGGACAGTTCATTGGTTCCATTGGAAACTAACTATAAAACTACAATATGATACAGCAATTCCACTGCTGGGTATATACACAGAGAATTGAATGCAGGGACATGAACAGATATATGCACACCAATGTTCTTAGCAGCATTATTCACTATTGCCAAAAGTTAGATAAAACCAAAATGTCCATCAACATGTGAATGGATTAACAAATTTTGCTATATACATACAATGGAATATTACTCAGCTGTAAGAAGAAATGCAGTATTAACAAATGGGATAACATGTATGAATCCTGAAAACCTAATGTTGAGTGAAGCAAGCCAGGAACTGAAGGACAAATATGACATGACCTCACTGATATGAATTAAGCAAATTGAGCAAACTCACAGAACTATCTGGAAGAAAGGTTTACAGGAGACAGAAAGGGAGAAGAAGGTGGTGAACCAATGCCCGTATGGACAAAACCTATGATAAGTTGGAGGGATGTAGTTGTGCAATAGATAGGCATGACAGTGGTGCAGTGATGCTATTGGGTGGGGTGGTGCTGGTTTGTGAGGTGGGTAGGGTTGAGATGGTGGAGTGGACCATCCAAAGAACTGGAGTGAAAGATAGGGTAGGATGAGGTGAACTCAGGATTAGTGGGTATGTGGTTGAAACTTCAACATTGGAAATTATCTTTTGGCAAATATGACAGGGGAGGGTTACTAGTTTAGGGTGTTGGATATGGGAGGCATGTGGGACAGGGCACATCAGAGACTGGCTTCCAGGGATTGTCTGAGTGATCGTCTTGTTATAATGTGTTAAAACAGTGGGTGGAGACCCACATAATGAGTAGGGAGTTTGTTGGTCTCCCAACCTGGGGAGTTCTGCTATGTTCTCAAATAGAGGAGTTGGAGTCTTTTGAGAGCATAGGCAATGCCTACTAGGGGAGGACAGACCATTATGTCAAGCCCCCAATGTTGTTGCAAGTAATTATGAATCTTCTTCAAGGAGTCAAGCTTAATGGTTGCCATGGGTCCCGAGGGGAGGGAGAGGTTGGAATAGAATAGATTGAACATGGGGCACTTTGGGGGCAATGGAAGTGTTCTACATGGTCTTGCAATGATGGATACAGCCATGTTAATTTTTTTTAATTTTATAAAAGTGGTTGGTCCAAATTGTAAACCATAATATAAATCATTGACCATGGTGATATAAAAATATAAATGTAAGTAAGTAATGGGTTAAGAATTGTGAACTAACAGTAAAGAATGTGCAGTTTCCTAGAATCTTCTTCCCACTAGCACCGAGGAAAGTTAACTGGGGTCTGCTCAATGGGAGGATGTGCTTGAAGGCCATGCTTGCAGGCACACAGATAGCTATGTCAAAATTTCCCCATGCACAATTTGCAAGATTGGCAAGATTTCTGAGATTCAGAATACCTTAATAAGGGCAGCCCAAGACTGCCAGCAGAAGTCTCACACAGGAAAGGATGTTCTGCCTGGTGTATTTTACCCAGGACCTGGTGGTGTATTTTACCCTGGAAGGGGCTGTGACTAATACACTCTACCTAAGTGTTGTTTCCAATCAGGTCTCTGGTCAGATGTTAAACAGGATTTCCCAGCCTTGTGAAAGACCAGATGTTGAATTTTCCCCAGTTTGGTGAGTGCTTGTAAATATATTCTCTCTCTTTCCTTTGTACTATCTAATTGGTTTAGTGCATTATTTTCTGAGTAAACAATAATTGTGATTATTTGACTGTTTATTAATGTTGGATATAGATTGCTAGTCTTTGGTGAGTGATTGTACATATATGTTCATCTTTCCTCTATATTATCTAATTAACTCATTTATCTTTGTTATATTTTTATTACTCAATTACTGTGATAGCTTAATCTAAATTCTTACAAATATTATCCACTTAGCTAAATAAATCTCTCTTTTAGTTAATATTCTAAGATTCTGCATCTTCCTTAGCAGAACACATGTTTAGTAGCAATATTTCAATATTAGTACAACTGTAACAAATGAGCCATCCACATGTGAAATATTATTAATAGAGGAAAAGGGAAACCCCCTCTGTTCTGTAAATCACTTTTCTGTAACCTAAAGCATCTTTGAAGACAAAATGAAAAAAATATGACACTTGGGGAATAAATGGAAGAAAATGTCACTGTACATACAAGCCAACAGATCTTACACTGATGAAAGGCATAATGTCAAAAAATTTTTCTTTAATTTTATATTTTTAAATCATTTTTATTTTTCCAATTTTTTTATTTTTTTTACTTTATTTTTATTTTTAAAACTATCATTTTTATTTCAATTTCTTATTAATTGTATTTATTTTGTTGGCTTCATTTTTTAAGAAGTTTTGAATCACAGAAGGGTTACAACTGTGGAAATGGAGGATCATTGGTGTGGGGTGTCAGTTATGGGGGACACATGGGAGGAAGTTCAATTGGGGCATATTTATAAGGCATATAAATGTGTTCAAGTGTCCATAGGGCATTGTCACAGTGGAGATTTACAATAACTGAAAGAATATCAAATTCCCATCCTGGAGAGCTCTACCACATCCTCTAAGGGGACAGCAAGAACCCCCTGAGTACAGGGGCAGTGACTGGTGAAGTAGGATGGACCATTGACAGGCCCATGACATTGATGTCTGTATTGATGAACCTTTACTTTTGAAATTGAAACTTAACCTAGTATTATAGTGTGCCTAAGATTTACTGCCTGATAGCCTCCTTGTTGCTCAAATGTGACCTTTCTCTAAGCAAAACTCAGCATATAAATGTAATACCTTCCCACCAGCATGGGACATGAGTCTTTGGGATGAGCCTCCCTGGCACCAAGGGATTACTACTAACAACCAAGTAGCAATGCAAGTGTAAAAAGACCTCGACCAAAAGGGAAAAAGAGTAAAGACAAATGAGTTCAAATGGCTCAGAGACTTCAAAGTTAGTCAGGAGTTTATTCTGAGGTTACAGTTATGCACATTTCAACAGAATCTCATTAACTGACAAAGTAAATATTGTCTCTATGGCAGGGTTCCTGAGGGCTCTGAAGACATCCACACTTTATAGGCAGGTCAGACAGCTCAAGAGTTTGGTGCCCTAACAGTGGGCACTACTTGGGAATTTATACTCTCCAGTGTGCATAGTTGGACTCAGTTGTGTTTTCCCTAAACATGGCTCTTCTGCCCCTTCTATTTGAACCTATTGTTAGTAACAGAGTTGATAGGTGTATCTCCAAGAGAGTTAAATCTTTGTGTTGTCCATGTGCCAGGTGGGCCCTGAATCTCAACATAGTTGCACCACCAGTCCAGTTCATCAGACTCACCCAGAACTACTAACAAGGAGATAATGATGGACAATAACCATCCCAAGGAATACAGAGGGTCTGCAACTGTAAGCAAGATAGTCCAATCCATCTGCCCCATGGAATCTAAGCCCACTCTCAAATAGAGGCAGAGGAAGCATCACCATCTCAGAATCCTCATGTTTGAGGAAAGAACAATGGACTAAAGTAGACTTACTATTTTTCGACTATAAATTTATTTTGATTCTAGCAAATAAAGTACTTTCATCACTTGTATGGAGGCAGTGGCCACTGGGGTTCTAAGGGGAAGAAGAGGGAAAACCATGTAATATGGGGGCATTTTCAGGACTTGGGTATTGTACTGAATGATATTGCAATGACAGATGCAGGCCATTGTATATCTTGTCATAACTTACAAAATTGTGTGGAAGAGAGTGTAAACTACAGTGTAAACTATAATCCTCATTTAAGGGCAATGCTCCAAAATGTGTTCACCAACTATAACAAATGTTCCACACTAATGAAACTGTTGTTGATGTGGGAAAATGTGGGAGGTGTAGGGAATGGGGTATATGGGAATCTCTTATATTTTTTATGTAACATTTATGTAATCTAAGTATCTAATAAAAAATAAAAAATATATATTAAAAATAAAATGGGGAAAAACTTTAATGAGGTATCATTTCACACCTATTAGAATGGCCACCTTTTAAAAGTTAGAAAACTACAAGTTATGGAGAAGATGTGGATAGATAGGCATGCTTATTCATTTATCATGGGAATGTAGAATGGTACAGCCACTCTGGGGGACTTTTTGGCATTTCCTAAGGAAGTTGATATAGATCATGTGACCCTGTAACACCATTATTATATGTATACCCAGAAAAGCTGAGAGCGGTGACATGAATAGACAT
This sequence comes from Cabassous unicinctus, assembly GCA_029593785.1. Taxonomy (NCBI): domain Eukaryota; kingdom Metazoa; phylum Chordata; class Mammalia; order Cingulata; family Chlamyphoridae; genus Cabassous; species Cabassous unicinctus. The sequence continues at coordinate 9,210 of JAQZBX010080558.1, read as the reverse complement.
CTGCATAACGATGCTCATAGCAACATTTTTCACAATTACCAAACCATGGAAATAACCCAGATGCCCATCAACAGATGAATGGATTAAAAATTGTGGTGTATACACAAGATGGGATTTTAAGAATCCATAATAAGAAATGAAGTCATGAAGCCTATGACAACATGGATAAACCTGAGGCACATTATGTTGCATGAAACAAGAAAGACACAAATGGACAAATACTATATGATTGCACAATTATGAACTAAATATATTAAGTAAACTCATGGAGTTAATAATTAGAAAATAGGCCGCAAGAAAATAGAATGAGGGTACAGAATGGAAAGCTGAGGGTTAATCTGTGCAAAGTTGGTTTAAAAGTTTGTTTGTAAATCTTTGTAAATGAATAGAAATCATCAAAGCACATATGGAGCTGTTATATGGGTATGCCAAAGGTTGAAAAGGAAAATCTAAAAATATTTATATTACATGAAAGAAACCTAAAAAAAAATGAAACATGGGACCATATAACATAGTGAAACCTCTTGTGAAATACAATCATGGTTGATATTGCATATATAAGACTGATTTTACAAAACATAAATACAAATAAACTGGAGAGATGGAATCAGAATAGCAGCTATGTACACCAGTAGAAGCATGGAGAAATTGAGAGGAGATTAGTTTTTTATTTGGTTTTTTTTATTATTATTATTATTGTTATTAATGAAAAATGCTCTAAACATGACTGAAGTTATGAATGCACTACTATGGATTATATCAAATACCACTGATTATATGCTTTCAATGGATTTATGCTTTATTAATATGTTTCAAAAAATGAGTTTGTTAAAAATATAAATATAAATACAGATAAGAAAAATAATTATATTTTGATCACCTAAAGTAAAGTTTGATTGTAATGAATTCCTTTCAAAGGTTTCTATGCATCTATTTTTCTTATACAGTTGTCCACTTGGCATTTTATATTTACCATTATATAGTAATCATTTTCCCATGCATTAAAATCTATTATTTAATTTAATGTTAATAGTTCATTCAGTTAATGTACCATTTTTAATGTACTGATTCTCCAGTTTTTGGATAATTATATTTTTTCAATTATTTCTTGTATGAATAAAATGGCTTGATCTATCTAGAAAAGATTAATATGAATAAATCAGAAGTGTTTTGATACACTAAATGATCAATCTGAGGAGGAAGTAAGAAAAAACCCAATTTATAATAGCAACTAAACCAACCAAATATTTAAGAATAAGCTTAACCAAGGACAGAAAGGACCTGTATTCAGAAAACTACAAAACAGTGTTAAAAGGAAACAAAGAATACCTAAATAAATGAAAGGGCATTCAGTATTCATGGATTGGAAGACTAAATATACTTAAGACATCAGTTCTAAACAAGTTGATTCACAGATTTAATGCAATCCCAGTAAAAATCCCAACAGTCTTTTTTACAGGAAAGGAAAAGTCAATTATCAAATTTGGTTGGAAGGGTAAGTGTCCCTGCATAGTTAAAAATGTCTCAAAAGAAAAATGAAATTGCATGATTCTAACTTACTAACTTTAAAGCATATTACTTAGCTACAGTAGTAAAAAGAGCATTGTACTGGCATAAAGAAAGACATATTGACCAATGGAATAGAATTGAGAGTTCTGAAATAGATGCTCCCATCTACGGTCAAGTTATTTTTGACAAGGCTGTCAAACCCACCCAGCTGGGTGATTACAGTTTATTCAACAAATTTTGCTGGGAGAACTGGATACCTATAGCTAAAAGGGGAAAAAGAGGACTCCTATCACACTACTTATATGAAAAATTAACTCAAAATGAATCAAGGACATAAATACAAAGCTGGAAACATAAAAATCTAGAATAAAATGTAGGGAATGTCTTCAAGATTTGGTAGGTTTCTTAAACCTTACACTCAAAGCATTAGTATCAAAAGAAAAAAATAGAAAAAAAAATAAATACTTTTATAATTCAAATAACTTTATAAAGACGGTAAAAAGGCAGGCTACTCATTGGGAGAAAGTTTTTGGAAAACTCATATTTAATAAAGGTTTGATCTCCATGTTATATAAAGAAATACTACTACTCAATGATGAAATGACAAGCAACATACTTTTTAAATGGGCAAAATTGTTTAGATGTTTCTAGAGCTCTCAGGAGCACTGCTCTTTGAGGCAATGTTTACTGTGGCAGTCAATGAGATCCTGCTGAGACATGTACAAGTGTAACCTCTGGAATGACCTCCCAACTCACTTTGAAATCTCTTAGACATAAAAACTCATTTATATTTAATATTTTCTCCTTTTGGTCAAGATATTTTTCCAGATGCATTGCTGATTGGCACTTGTTAATAATCCCTTTGTGCCAGGGAAGCTCATCCTGGGGGATGTGAGAGAATAGTATGTTTTTATGCTGAGTTTGGCTTAGAGAGAGAACACATTTGAGCAACAAGGAGGCTTTCCGGATGTAACTCTTAGACAATATTTAATATAAGTTAAATTTCAATTTCATAAGAAAATGTTCATAAGTACACTCATCAATATCAAGGGCCTGGCATAATGGTCTGTCCTACTTTGCTAGGTACATGTATTTGGGGGATTCTTGTCACTCTATTAGAGAATATAGCAGGATACCCCAGGATGGAAATTCAATATTCTTTTGGTTATTGTGTGGGTCTCCACTCACTGAGACAACCTCCCATGACCACTTGATATTATTCATCTGCCATAGAGGCATGCCTCATGTTCACGCCTCCCACACATCCTCCATCACCAATGCCCCACACCAAGCATTCTCCACTGCCACAATTGTGACTCATCTGTGATCCAAAAAATTTCCCAAAATCAAAACCAAAAATATAACCAAATAAAAATAATAATAAAATTAAATAATAATAATAAAAATAACAAATGAAATAAAAATAATGATAAAAGTAAAAATAAAAGATAAAGTTAAAAAAAATTTATTCAATGTGTCCTTCATCATGGTAAGATCTGTTGTGTATTATGTACAATTATATGCATGGCAGACAATTCCGGGAATTTGGCACCCAATCAGTGAGTCTTACTTTGTGTATATATGCTCCCCAGTGTAACAGAGTTAGACTTATTTAAAATTTCACTACACATGACTTTTCTGCCCCATTTATTTGAACCTATAATTAGCACTATACTCATTAAAGATATGTCCCAGATACTTAAATCTTTGGTTTATTCATATGTCAATTGAGCCCTGAATCTCAGCAGAGTTGCAAATCTATTCTCCTATTCATTGGACTTGCCTAAGACAACTAACAAAAGAATGATGGACAATATCAATCCCAAAAACAGAGAGTATCTACAACTGCAAGCAAGACAGTTCCATCCATCTGCCCAATGAAATCTAAGCTCCCTTTAAAACAGAATAGAGTGGACATCACCATCCACACATCCTCAAGATTAAGGAATGAACAAACATAAGGCAGGAATGCAACTAGCAATGGAAGAACTTTTTACAATGAAATAAAGGCAGTGGTTACCAGAGGTTCTGAGGTGAGAGAGAGGGAAGATACGGTATAACATGGAGACATTTTGGGGTCATTGGATTTCTCCTTCATGACATTGCAATAACAGATACAGGCCATTATACATTTTTCAAAACCTGTAAAATTGTGCAGTACATAGTGCAAAATATAATGTAAATTATAGTCCGTGGTTAGTAGCAATACTTCGATATGTGTTGTGTTCATCAATTGTAACAAATATACCACATTAATGAAAGACGTTTTTAATGGGGGAAATTGTGGGAGGAAGATGGACTGGGTATATGGGAATCCTCTGTATTTTGATGTAAAATTTATGTAAACTAAAGCCACTTTAAAAGTAAAAATATATTTTTAAAAATGGGTAAAAGAAATATTTGTAGTCAAAACTGGGAATTGTAGCAGTCAGACATACTGATGGAATTAAAAGATCCATCCAGTCACGAATCTCCATTTGACTATTATTTTATAAGCTGGTTTGTAGTTGTCATTATAAAAGTTTATGAAGCAATTGACTGCTATATAACCTACAGGCCCACTAAACTTTTTTACTAAAAATAGAAATTTTTACTGAAATTTATTTCATTTTCCAAAAACAAAATTGACTCCAAAATTCAAGAAACATTTTACCTTTCAATTTGAAAACAGTTTTGTATGCCATTCATAATCTTATATTGTTGAAAATTTTGTAACTTTGAAATTTTTGTAGCTTTTGAGTAAACTCTCTTTAATATTAAAAAAAAATCTCAGTATCATTACTTTTAGCTGAATTACTATTTATTTTTGTATCTATAACTTATCTGCTAAAAAGTGCACACATTAAATTTGAAGACTTTTTAAGATGGTCAGATAATTTTCTTCTCCACATACTACTCCTTCACACAGTTAATGGTGCAACACATTCAAAGGTGAAGTTGGACACTTTGATTGAGAGGAAATTTAAATGTATGACTTAACTCTAACAAACCAAAAATGATGTAATTTCTTTGTGATTTATTAGACTGCTAGTTGCCACTCAATATTCATTCTCTCTCTTTGCCTTTGAAAATTATTTCTATTTGGTAGGCAATACACTTACCCAAATAAGAGTAAATTTCCCAGAATCCCTTGCCATTATTGATGGCTACATTACTAAATTTGGGAGAAAAGAAATGTAAGTGAAAGTGTTGTGTTGAACATCAAGAAAGTTGCTTAAAGTGAGCTGATGTACGGACTAAAGTTGTTTCAGCCAACAGGATACTGTGAGTGTATTCTGAGAATGGAAACTAGGCATGAGATAGCTAAAAGATGGCAGCTGCCCTAGATATGCAATGGCTTCTTGTGCAGCCATACCAGGAAAACAATGCTTATATTCAGGTGTTGTTGTTTTTTTAATTCTTTTAATTGGAACATAAAGCCTTATATGTATGGGTCAAATAGGACTTATGCTGTTGATATACTTCTGAGATTGCTACTCAGGGTACCCTGAACTGATTGCCTACAGTCATCTCTCACATATGATGTATCTGTTAGTTGAAAATAAAAGTTTTTATAGGATTACTAGTCACCAATGGATACCTTGATTTATTTTGTATATTTATTTATGCAAAACTGTTGATATTTTAGGAAGATAAGAAAGGCAACTGTGAATTTTAAGATCCTCAAAATATTACTTATGTAGCCTTTGATTCAATGACTACCCATTTAAATATGTTTAAAACACATAAATCTATAGTCATTACACAACTTGAGGAGCAAGACAAAAAATAAATGCTTATCAAAACCATAATTAATTGCTAACAGAAACAAAGGAATTGCTCTAACTATAGATTCCAGACAATATTGAGTTCAGAGCAAAATAAAATCTTAATACAGTAATTTATATGAATATTATATATTTTTAATATATATATATAAATATATATATGTAATTTTCATGTAAATTCAGAATGTAGAGGAAAATAATAAACATTTTAATTATTTGAATAAATTAATAAACAGCAATGAACTTTTGAGAATTCATTAAAAAGTTAATCCTAAATCAGAGATTGTACTTTATTTTAATATTTCAAAAATCATTTAAGGAAATGAACACATTTCTACAAGAGCATCCCAATATAAATTAAAATAAAAGTCATTGAAGGGAAAATGTATATCTAATAACCATTGATTAAGTTTAAATGAAAATAATTAAACCTAGGAAAATAAAGAAAGCATACTCTCTTAACTATCCTTTGAATAGTAGAGAAAGTTAAAACTGTAATTGTAGATTATGTATAGACATTTTTAAAATGAAATATTAACAGTTCTTTGACAAAATTTATAGGATGTCAGAAAATTTGGATTCATTACCTATTCTTACCTTTGCAACTTTGTTAATATTCTTCAAAGAAATGGACAAAGAATTTAACAAAAAATGATATCCTTTTAAAGAACCTAAACTAAACTTATAGAAATCAGGAAAAAAAGGAAATGTTTCTAATCAAACTAAAATTAATTAAAGAAATAGTGATTACTGGAATTTGATGTAAGTCAGAATGGTACGGTTTTTAAATGTTTAGCAGGGAGCCACAAAAGAGGTATAACTGCATGCAGATATTTAATCTTTGGATTTACAAAACTTCAAGGCTTAAAACATTACAAGATGAGATTCTTGCTTTTACTCATGTATCAAGAAACATTCATCTCCCAATTTTAAATAACATAGGAACTACCAAAATTTATGGTGAATGAAAAACAAAAGCGGCTAAATAGAAACAATATGACAAAAATACTAGATGTAATATATACATACATATACATAAAATTAGTCTAGAGAACCTAGAACAGAAGTCTCAAAAGTGGTTAGGATATTTCCATTTTCTTTCATAAATGAAAATATTTTCTAACTTTACTTCAATATTAACATATACTTTTTCTATAACTTCATTCTATCACAATACTATGCTTTGCTCTAAGAACATATATTTGCATTCTCTTGTTCCTTTTTAGCTGTTTGTTCACTTATGAATAACCTTAGCCAAAAGTTCTTATAAAGGACAGTGAACATTTTCATAACAATAGCTATTGTGTATTGAAAACTCTGAAAGAATGTAAGCATTCTGATGCTAATGATCAATATTTATTAGTACAGCATTAAATTCTTTCTATTTATCATCTTATTTAACATTTAAAGTATCTCTATGGATTTATAGTAATTTTTCATGTACAATTGAAGAGCCTAGTTTTATATTGTCAGTGATTTACTGAGGGAAATACTGGTAAAAAGTTGGCAGATCTAGAAACCACACTCTGGATTTTTCAGTCCCAAGTAGCATTCTTTGAGACTGCACTGTATTTCTTCTCATTAGAATAAAGGACTTCTAAAAATACTTACCTTAATAAAGTTCTCTGAAATTGGAATATGCATTGGGTAGTGCTATGAGACAATTTGAAGGATAATGCCACATTTTTAACAAAATAATTTGTCTTAAGAACACGTACATTTAAATCACAGATTTGACAACTATTTCATGACTTCCAATAACTGTGAATTTTTAGAAGGATGTTATTGGAAATGTTCCAGATCATGTGTGTTCAAATAGAGGTTTCTTAAACAGATGTTCAAACTAATTAAAGGGTACTACTGATTTTAGAGCAAGACCAAATAAATATCCAAATAGGAAAGAAAGAAAAGTTGTACTTAAAGTTTCAGTATCACTTTCATTTAAATTGCCTGGAGCCCTCACTCTTCTGTATGACTCTAATGAGAGCATTTTTCACTTCTATGTTCTGAAGACTATAAATGAGTGGGTTCAGCATAAGAATCACTATAGTATAAAACATAGAGCTTACATAATCCTTTCCCAAGGAGTAGGACTTTAGTTTTAAATAAGTAAAAATTGTAGTGCTATAAAACATGGTGACTCCCAGTAGGTGGGAAGCACAAGTAGAGCAGGCTTTGTGCTTTCCTGAAGTGGAATTAATTTTAAGAATAGTAGACAGAATGAACAGATAGGACACAGAGATTGTGGTAAGAGACACCATTACATTTAAACTAGCAAGAATGAATAACATGATTTCAGTTTCACTAGTGTCATTGGAGGACAGAGCTAAAATTGGGGTTAAGTCACAGAAAAAGTGATAATTACATTGGATTTGCGGGATTGCAAACTGTTCATGAAAAGAACAATGACTATGGATTCAGTGAAGCCTATAATGTAGGACTCAGTGATGAGGACACAGCAGAGTCCAGTGGACATAACAACTGAGTAGTTAAGAGGATTGCAGATAGCTACATAATGGTCATAGGCCATTGAGAGAGAAAGAAAAATTCAGTGACAACCAGGAAGACAAAGAAACACATCTGGGTGAAGCAGCCTATAAATGAAATATACTTATTGGAAGTCAGTAAGTTCTCTAAGGTTTTAGGTGTGAAAAACGTTGAGTAACTGATGTCAAGAAATGACAGGTGACTGAGTTAAAAATACATGGGGGTGTGAAGCTGGAGATCCAGGTGAATTATCAGCATCATCCCTGCATTCCCCAGCACAGTAATCATGTATATCAGGAGAAATAACAAATAGAACCCACTGCATCTCTTCAGAGTCTGTCAATCCCATAAGGATGAAGTCCAGTGCATTTGTGTTATTCCTACTTTACATAATAGCAAACAGCTGTTGTAAACTGTTGAGAAATCAAATGGGATATTTAGCATGAATGACTTCAAAACAGTTTTTGTTTATAGGAATGGTCTGGCTTTTAAAAAAAATTTGTTTAGCATTTCTAGAAAATCATATTAAAGAGTAGTTTATAAAATTTGACTGAAAAAAAATCTTAGTCTGACTGCCAAAGATATATTAGGCATAAATTAATATTTGAATATTATATAATAGAAATGATAAGTATTGCATAATTAGAATGAACATGACACTGTTCTAAATACTTCCCTTCATTAATACATTTATTAAGATAAAAATATTATACCATATGTATTATTATTGCATAAATTATTTAATAATAAAAAGGCCACAGAAAGTTAAGGAAGGCACAGAGTCACAATTAAGTATAGTTTGCTCTATGATTCTACCAAAATTGATTGAATGCTAGATCAGGCTTATAGCACTATATCCCTACCTATATTTAATATCAGAAAAACAAAAACAAGCTAGTTGTATGTATTAAAAATTAGTGTTTTAATGTATCATTTACAATTTTTTTGTACTCAGTATTTTTTAATATGTGACAGGCCAGAAATTGAGATCTTAAATGTAATAATAGTATAGAGCAAACATTACTATTAATTTTCAGATATGTTTTTAACAGATTATAAAATCAAAATTTTGCCAAATATTATATTTTCAATATATGTTCAGTGCTTGATGACTGATTCCATCAATTCTATATTTTCATATCTACATGTCCTTGTAGTACTTAGGTAAGGCCTGTGTTATATATCCACATGCAAACTTTTCTAATAATATTTCTAACATTTAAAAATAAACTAAAATGCCCTAACTTTTAGATTAATATGTAACTGAATTCAAAGGGGGTGAAAAACTTCTTCCAGCATTATCTGTGTAGAAATTTGTCAACATGAAGTTTGTCCCACAAAAAATATGTAAACCATTTAAAGGGCCTGAAGTTTCTGCAATATAGCATTTTTTTCCTTTGAAAAAACTTACGTTTATTTTTTGTGCTTGTATTTATATTTTTAAGGT
>JAQZBX010080557.1:0-13789 GCA_029593785.1 Cabassous unicinctus | reverse complement strand
TAGGGTTTGTTTCTTTCCAGGCTTCCTCAGCTTAGCTGCTCTGTTCTCTTCAGCTGCAAACTATCAGGCAAATGGCTCATCTCTCCCCCCGGGGTCACAGGATCAAAATTTTCTCCTCTTCCGTGTCTGTGGAGCTCTCTTTCTTCCTGAGCATCCTTCTGTGTTGTCTTCTTGAGTGAGTGTCGATTTATATAGCCCACCAAGAGGGCGGAGACTTAAACTGAGTTACACCCTCCTGACGTGGTCAGTCGAATCAAAGCCCTAATCTTAACATAATTTAATCAAAGACATCTCAGCTGAATCTAATACAATCAAAGGGCATCACACCCAGAGGAACAGACCAGTTTACAAACATAAGCTCTCTTTTTGAAATTCATAAATAATGTCAAGCTGCCACAATAACCAAATCTCAGAAGTGACATCCCAATACCTTTGCTGTATTCTATTCACTGGAGCTGAGTCACCAAGTCCAGCCCACTCTCACTGGGGAGGAGGGGGGATAACTCAAGGAGGTGAATGCCGGGAGGCAGGTGTCTTTGGGAATCATCTCAGAAGGTATCTACCGCACATCTCAACCCTACCCTACCTTTGTAGGAGGGACTATTGTCAAAATACCATGACCTCTCCTGCGTCAGAGGGACCTGGACCTCTTGTTTGGTTCTCTGATGTCAGGCAACAATTTTTTCTTACCTCGTGGGTCACCTGTAAAGGCACTAAAATACCTGCTCATCTTTCTCTACAAAGCTCCTGTTCTTATAGGGGGCAAAAGCTGTCGCTCTACAGCATCATTATCATTTAGCTGAGCCCAACTATGGGCCAGGCACTGGATTAAGGGTTTAAATATTTTACCTCACTCAACCCTTGAAGCAAGCCAAAGTGGTGGCATTTATTGCATGGATGAGAGTCACAGGCTCTGTGATGTTAAGGAAGCTGCTCGGGGTTACTCGGCCACTTCACCAGTGGAGCCCAGGTCCAAACACAAGTGGTACTTGTCCACTAAGCCATGGGCTTTCAGAAACAAATCTGCAGCTTCAATTCAGAGAGCTTCACATTCACTGTGGCCTTCATCCCCACCGTGACTTCCAAAAAGAAATTCTTATGCATGCCACTTATATCATGGCTTAATGTCTAGCCTAACCCAGCATTCTTGATTGTCAGGTAAATGACGTCATCTTATTCTTCCACTGAAACAATTTATAAATATATAAATAAATCTGACTTACGTTAGTTTAACTCTATGAAATTGACATTTTTGGTGGTCAAAATATCAAATAGCCATTCCACATGGCTTAATCTAATGTATTTTTGTTACTATTTTCATATAAATAATTGATCCTTCTGTGTGAACAAACAATCCTTTCACATTACAAATAGTCCTTATCTATGCCACACCTTCTGTATGTTAAGGAAGAGAAGGAAAACAAAAGATTCCTCTGCCGGTAGATTTTAGGCCTTGTCAAAAGAAGTCACAATACTGGCGATATTTAGTGAGCACCTCTGCTCGGGCCTTTCACATATAATATTTTATTAAGTCTTTACAATAACTCTAGTGTAGGCACTGTTATCCTAATGTTTATACCTAAGACAAATGATACTTGCAGAGGTGAAAATGACATGCCCAGTGCTACAGCTAAGTGAGAAGCCTCTTAACCCTGATCGCTTTGGTTCAGGGCCTTGTGTTTTACTGAGTCACATTCTAGAAATTTCCTGGTGGTTGCACAGCTCTGCCTGATGAAACCTGTCCCTATGCAGTGTGAAACATTCCCAAACACACACCAAAACATCTAAAGCCATCATAGCATTGAAAATAAACTTATCTCAAAGATAAACTGTCCACTCTGTACTCTAGAGGTGAATAAGAAAAGATTGGTCAGCGACTCATGTCTTAACTCTACAAAGCTTAACAAAGCCAGCAAGAAGGAGGCAGGAGAAAATTCCCAATTAATCTTTAAGTGTCTTCTTCAAAGACTTGGAGGCTGCACCATGAATATGAGGCCTGGTGATAGCCCTTACCCTCCTGGGTACTTTCTGAGATACCCAGACCTCTCCATTCACTCTCATCTCTGGTCATGAGTATCTTCCTCTTCTGTGACCACTTGCTAAACTCCTACATTGTCAGTTAACAAGCAGGGGTAGGGATCAAAGATGGGGGACACTGCATCCTGAAATATGAAGAACGCAGAAGCACTGGGAGCGATGGATTTTAAAAGGTGTGATTCCGCACGCACCTGAAGAAGAGTAAGAGTCATAGGCTTCTCAGATAATCTTAGAACAAAGTTTTAGTCACAAAGAATGAAAAGGAGAACAGGGGAGCTCCTAATGAGGCCAAACAGAAACTAAGTAAATAATTTGCAGGCTTTGGATGTCAATGTAGCCTCTGGATTAAGATCCAAGAGGATTATTTTGGAAGTAGCAGGAATATTTGTAAGGGGAATTCAATCCTTATTCAAAAGAAATAAACATTAAAAGAAAAACATGCCCAAATAAAGTATAAAAAATGAGAACCGGTATTATAAAGATGCAGGAGTAAAAGCTTTCCTGAGAAAAGGGTTTATTTAAGGAAACTGGAGAAATTTTAGAATGCGTGTGCTTTATGTTTTCCTTAAAATATAGTAAAATCTAGACAGTGTGAAGAGCAATAAGAAATAAAATATTGTTAATGAGAGCAGGTTCAGATGATGCTTGAGAGCTTAAAAAGGACTTGATGGAATCAATAATAACTAATATTTATCAAAGGCTTATAATGTGCCAGATATTGTTCTATGAATTCACAATCTACTAGCTCAATGGGTTCTTGTAACAACTCTCCAAGTAGCCTATTTTATCACATCCACATGACCGATGAGGGCACTGAGACACAAGCAACAGTTAAATGACTTGCCCAATGCAAAAACTAATACATGGAAGAGCCAGAATTTTAATGCAGACAGTTTAAGACTGTGTACTTGATAACCAGACTATACTTCACTGGAGGGTAGCAAAGAACAGAATCCACAGCACAGAAAATTAAATCAATATAGAAGCCTTCCATGAATTAAGAGCAGGGATCAGCAAACTATGGCCTGCAGGACCAATCTGGCCAGTAGTTTGTGTAAATAAAGTTTTATTGGAACACAGCCATGTTCATTTGTTTATGTATTGCCTGTTACAGTTTTTATCCTTCAAAGACACAGTTGAATAATTGTAACAGAGGCTATATGGCCCACAAAGCTGGAAATATTTTTATTTGGCCTTTAATGTAAAAAGTGTGCTGACTCCTGATTTCGAGAAAGAAGACAAAGAAATAAAAATCACGAGAGAGAAGATATAGATGGGGAAGACAGAGCACAAAGACCCAGTGTGTGGAGAGCTGGCATTTCAGAGGACGTGACCAGGGTTATTAGAGCTGAAAGGCTAATACAATATAAAATGAGCAGTTTGGCGCTGGAAATTCCTGAATCTGCTCCTTCAAAGGACTCACAATATTCCAAACAGTCATTCTTGAAATCAACTCATCTTTGAAAGGAATTTTGACTTTCTGGGGGAAAACGTTCTTGCAAAGTTGGGGGGAATGGTGATAGGGTGAAAGGGTTACTTACAAAAGAAAACAAAAATGTGGCTAACCTCAGACTTCACAATTATTCGTATCAAGAAGAAAGTGAAACCAAGTCTAATGAGTTTTGATAGGAAAATAGAGTGACCCACAAATTTTATTCCCAGTCAAGAGATCAGGTGTGAAGGTAAAAGAAAGATATACTCAGCTGTGTAAGAAAATATGCTGCCATTATACTCATCACTGGAAGTGACCAAGTAATCAATCAAAATAAATAATTTCAAGAATAGGAAAAAAACTGATTGAGGAAAAACAGTGGTGAGTGTTGGGTGACAACTGCTAAATGGTAAACACAGAGCCATGTCTAAAGAAGTTGAGTAAGTGTGGTAGGAAACTAAATGCACAAATGAAAATAATCTTGAAAATATGTGTAACAAAAATAATAAATCATTTCTAGAAAAGTAAACCAAATCTAAGTACAAAAGAATCTACGGAATAAATCCAATATAATCAGGCCTTAATTAATTATAGGCTGATACAGTAGCATTAATAAATAAACATAAGAATTGGTACTTAGAATGCCATAATAAAATACATAAGCCACTATTATATCCAAACTAAGAAACAAACACATAAAAACTCAGAATTGGAAGTGAGAAATTCAATACAATATCAAATGAGACTCATCTTTTTAAATTTAAGATATACAGGCCTATATAAAGGCACTTGAAAATATAATGAGAGAGATAATTTTCTGGGAAATTGAAAATAACAAAATTCTAATCCAAGAAGAATTAGAAAACTAGAGTAAACCTATAGCCATGGGGAAAAAAATGGAAAAAGAATTTTCAAAATAATTATCTCCCCAAAAGACTTATAAGCCAAGTAATTTTACTAGTTTTTTATAACTTTAAGAAATAGATAATTATTTTTATATATGATTTAATTCAAAACTTATATAATAATGGAAAAATATTTCATTCATGTTATAAAGACACTTCATATCCAAATCAAAAGCTAACAATGGAGACACAAAAAAAGAAAACTGGATATCTAAATTGCTTTTGAGAGCACAGGCAATATCTAAATCAAATACTAACTAAACGAATTCAAATACACATTAAAGGAATCTTAGGTATTTTAATAGGGATACAAGGAAGGCTTAATATTAGCAACCTATTAATTTATCACATCACACTATGCTGCCACAGTACAGAAAAATTATATGCATAATACTATCCATTTAGAAATCAAAATAAATTTTATAAGTTCAACATCCATTCCTTTAGAAATGTATATTCTGAAGCATTTGAAGACTAAAAGAATAGTTCCTTAATGTTCTAAAGACTACATTTCTTAAACAGTAGTCAATTTAATACCTAATACTTATCTCCCAGATATATCTCCATTAAAGTTAGGACACCAACTCCAGCCATTCATGTTGAGTATGTTGATAAGACAGGGGAAAAAATAAGAATCATAAAAGTCATAAAGGAGAAGAAAAATAATCATTCATCATTATTAAGTTTATAAATTATTAAGATAGCTGCAATATCTGACATAGTTAACTGAAAGAAATATTCATGAACATTAAGCTGGTTCAATAAATTAAACAGATACAAAACAAGCAATGTGGACAAAGTTGGGTTACAGCATGAACCACATTCAAAGGCAATATAATATCCCAAAAGAATTGGAAAGAATCTGCATCTTTACTATTATTCCACAAAAAAAGACAAATAAAAATTATACTAAGGAAAATTTCTTAACATTTTATTTAAGTATCCCTTTGCCCAATTTTCCATTTATTTAATCCACCTGCAAGCTGCCCTCAGTCCTTATCAAATCTCTCAACACTCTCCCAAAGTTCAATCAAAATGTTTAGTACACATGCGTTTGGGATGGACAAGCTAAATCAGCCTGTTCTTTCCAAATTCATACCTTTGTTTATCCCAATTCCAATCCAAATCTCCATTTTTTTTTTCATGGTGGTGGGTGAGGATGTGCGTGTGACCATTTGAAACTTCATTTGGTTACATTTGGAAGATTTAGGTGAAATGTCTAAGTAAATTTTGAAAAAGTGATGTAAAGGGAAGATACCCTACTTTATATTGACTCTCTTATAAAACCATAAGTATAACAATTGAAATAATGTGATACTAACATCTTTCCCACAACATAATAGAATAGCTAATTCTGAAGCAGACTAGTCTATGCCTGAGTGTGTTTGTGTGTGTAAACTTCATATATGAGAAAGAAATAATCATACTTCAGTGATAATGAGAGTGATGATCCAGTACATGAAGTTGGAAAAGTGACAGATTTTAAAAAGAAAAACAAAAAAATAAAATCCAATCTCGACTTAGATCAACCTCAGGTGGATCATATTAAAATTAAAGTAAATAAATAAGACTTCTGGAAAACCTAAATGGATACCAAAATAAATTCTGTATGATTAAAAAGACTCTCAAACATAAAATTCATGGCACAACCCATAAGAAAATTTTTCAGTGCACCTGACCATAGACAATTTTGAGACTTTTCTATCAAATACCACCATAAACAAAATCAAAATGAAAATGCAAAATCAATAATGTTTACCACAAATATATCAGAAACAGCATTAATATCCTTTAAACATAAAGATGCCAACAAATTAATATAAACGCACTCATCCAATCATGCACAAAGAAAAAATAGCAAAGTATATAAATAAAAAACTCAAAGTAAAAAGTATATGTAAATGGCCTAATAAATAAAATCTATTCATTGTTATTACAATTTAACAAAGAAAAGTAAAGCAAGGAGTTGGCATTTTGTCCTTAGCTAATTTGGAGATTATAGATATGTAGAGCTAGAGCTAGGGCTACAGCTAGAGCTAGAACTGGAGCTAGAAATGATAGAGCTAGAGCTAGAGACACGCATGCATACACATAATTTTCAGGGTAGTGTTTGGTGAGACAGAAAGCTTTGTCCACCACCGCTGGGAGAGTTACTAGACTCTCCCATCACCCTCAATGAGGGAAGGGCCACATCCTGGCATGCAGAAGCAATCAATAGAAATGTTTGCTGAACGAAAAGAAATATAATTAAAATTCCAGAGGTAATAAGTTCAAGTTAAAATATGTATCAATTTTTCCCAATAATTTCACTTATAAAAAGTTATTTCCAGAACATAATCAAATGTTCAGATAAAGACATATTTAAAAGAATGTTTGTTACAGCAATATCAATTATTTAAACAAATGGAACTAGTGAAAATGTCTCACAATTAGGATAAGTTTACATCTATTTAACGATATTGTAGGGGGACTTTTAAAAATGATTTTGCTTCCCAGATATTTAATGCTGGAAGAAAAATGTTAGTAATGTGGTATTTACTGAAAAAAAAGACGATGTGTCTAGAGAGGAGCCAACGTTTATAAAAGAAATAGATACGTGAATATATATGTGTGTATGTACGTATAAGCATATAGGGGTTAGTTTTTGTTTCCAAGCTCTCCGAGGAGCATTAGGGCTTTTTTTTTTTTTTAGCTCAACTTCTTTATTCTTGGACTTCATGTGGGAATCAGGACCAAAAGAAGTCAAGATCAGCTTGCTAGATTTACACATAGGGCAGCCAGAATTGGCAAATAAAAATATGGGTTGTCCAGTTAAACTTGAAAGTCAGATGAACATTGAATAATTTTTAAGATATATTTAGATACAGGATATACTTATCCTGCATTTTACCGGGCAACCCCAGCAGAGAATGGCTGATTAGAGAGAGAGAGAGAAGAACCTGCAAGGAGGGAGGGATTGGGGGTGGAACAGAGAAGACTCTGAGTGGCCTGCAAAGGTAGGATGGAGAGAAGGCAGGTGTGGGAGGGAGGAAGGGGCAGCCGTGCCTGCTGAGGGGAATGGAGAGTGGCATCTGGAGGACAGAGACAAGAGTTGAGTGCGTACAAGGCTTTACCAGCAGTGTTTTGCACACCCAGCTGGTGTTTCTCCTGAAAGTGACGTCATGCTGAACGAAGCCATGAATGGCCTCCTAGATACACATGGCCAAAAATGCACCACGAATGGACCGGCAGGGACAGGATGGAGCTGCTAAGAGCAAAGCTGCAGGTGATTTTTACGTTCTTCTCTACAGTTTTCTATATTTCCCAGATTTTCTGCAATGGACGCAATTTATTGTGTAAAGGAGACAAACACAGGGCTTGTTTTTATAGCCCAACCTTTAAAAGTGATCCCCACTGAGGGCGAGGGGCCACCGAGGAGGTCCCGGCTCATGACGCCCACTGGCCCCTGCAGCCCTACGGGCAAGTGCTGAGAGAAACTGCCTCTCAGCGAGATGAGGGTCTGAAGTCTGACGCTCCGAGCCTGTCAGCGTGGAGAAACGAGGCCGTCCTGGAAGGACTTGCTGCAGCTCAAACTCGCTGCCGAAGCTGCTGAGCATTGGAAGCTGTTCTTGGCAGACTGGCTGTCCTTCGTTCTGAGCCCGTGCCCTGGAGGAGCTCCAGAAGCTTCCCCCAGGCAGACCCAGGGTCATGCCATCACCACTAGCATCCCTCAGCTACCTGCTGCTGCCTCTCTCCCACCTGGCCAGGACTCGGCTCCCTCCACCTCACTCTCTTACCCTGTAAACTCAAGAGAAAACTTTGGGGCACACCTACCAGACCCTATATCGGGAGCTGCACCTGCATCGCCTCGTTGAATCTTCACAACCGACGTAAGGCAGGTATTAAAATTCCATTTTACAGTTAAGCCAGCTAACGAAGTACTGGAGCTGAGAGCCAAATCCAGCCTGACCAGGGCTGATGGCGGCGCTTCCTCTACTGGCTTAACCTTCATGGGATGGTCCCCGACAGGGTTTTTGAATCAAAGAATGAAATGAATACACCCAGACAAAGGGAGGGCCATTGGCCAGCCACAGCCCTTACGTGGCCGGCAGATACATCTAGTTTGTCCTGCACAGTCTCTTGAAAATTTGTATAATAGGTTTCTCCCCTAAAAGATTTGGAGATTTTGCTTGATAAGTCAGATTTCTGGCTTCTTTTCAAAGAATCAGAGGTGGCAAGAGTGGGCCAGTTCCCTCCAGCCCTGGAGGGGAGCCACACACTGGCCGTTCCGCCATCTCGCCTGGTGGCCTGTGATCCCCACGTGTGGAGCCCTGTGGGTATTTGAGACAGTTTTCTCATGCCTGTTGAACGGATTTATTTTGTTTTGTTTTGATTTTTTTTGTTTTGTTTTGTTTTTTTCATGTCATGTCATGTCATTTCATTTCACCCCAGGAAATACCTCCTACCCAGGGTTTTCTGCAGTCCCGTTGTCTCCTGCGCCTGACCAACCTCCTCAGTCCTCTGTGAAACTTCTCTAGCTCCCTGGTGTAAAGGAGTCGCATCCTCCTGCACCCCACAGCCCTGGCCCACCACCGTCCACAATTTAATCCTCACCAGGCTCCAGGCCGTCAAGGGCGGAGACAGGAGTCAAGACCAGGCTGGCCTCCCCAGGCCCCGGGCTTTTCCCCGGGGCGCAGGCCCCCTGGCCACACGGTCACGCCCTGCACTTTTCTCTGCACCTGGGCTGGCTTCCCCAAGACGTCCAAGACCTGCGTGAGCAGGACCCGGATCCCTCCCGGAGTCCCAGCCCTGGTGCCCACCCTGGTGGATGCACAGTAAATTCTTGGGACAGAAAGAAAGAAGGAGGGATGCACAGAGCTCTGGATGGCTGCGTAGAGGGAGGGAGGGAGGGAGGGAGGGAGGGAGGACGAAAGGGAGGGAAGGGAAGGAGACTGAGTGGGTGGAATGTTGGTATTACCCTTCCGGTATTTAAAAGGAGCACCTGGAACAAACGGCAGCACGGTGGCTTGTGCAAGGTCCATTCCTGCACCGGAGTTGCCGTGGCCTCCTGGAGGTGCCGGCGTGGTCCTTAAGTCCACCCCAGCCCTACTGGTTTCGGAGCCAAAACCTCTCCGACAATGAGCTGAGGTCAGCCGTCAGCTCCTAGAAGCTTTTCCATAACGGATTAGAGGTTAGAGTCTGGGAAAGTCATTCAGGGGAAATCTACCTCTTTCCTTTCCCCTGAAAATAGATCATTAGCCTTAATTTAAGCCGAAGTGGGGTGGGGGGGCACCCATTGCAGGAAATCTGAGTGACAATGGTTTAAGCCCATTTAGGGACACTTTGAGCAATGACTTATAGATAATGAGAGATTTTAAATTCTCTGGTCAGTCTCTAGCTAAAGGCTTTTTATGGGGGAAAGAATGAGTAATTCAATGCAGACCATCTAGCCTGTAGCCTTTCATAAGCTTTTATTCGTGATTTGTTAGACACGGATAACATAAATTTTGCGACCAATCAATTAACAACTTAAATTGGAACTTGGTTTCCCCGCTTTCCAAACAGCCTTTCAGAAATGAGTGTAATAACTGGGGGATCAATAATTCCTATTTGGGATGGCATCCGAGGTAAGCGAACATGACTGCAATATTTCTATTTATTGACTACCATGTCAACAAATTCCTACTTCAAGGATACTAAAACAAGCTACATCCACTGGCAAGGTTGTTTATCCATTCAAAGGTACACAATATTTCACTTTTTAAAAAGTAGGCTAACGTTCTTTGTTTAAAATAATCTGTGTCTTGATCGGCTCTGCCAAGTACAAATAATTTTGCATTGAATCTGTCAGCTGCCAAGTCACATTATGGCCCATAAAACGGGCAGCAGCTTTAGGAAGCAAAGCCCCACAGTTGTCTTAAGCCCTGTTTATTGAGCAAAGCATAAGTTAGTTTATTCAAGGCATCAATGTAAACATAGACATTTAACAAAAGGATATAGCAAGGAAAGAAATAGCTATATTTTACCAGATGAGGAAGAAACTTTGCGGCAGAATTATTTCCAACCTATAGCTCTCAAACACAGCATGAGAAGCCTGGAAAATGAAATTTTAGTCATTAGAACCTGACAGCTCCCAGTCATAATATGCTGACATGTGTAACGGGAATTAAGAGGTTCTACCGGCAGAATGAGTGTTAATTTTTTTTTTTCTTTTTTGGCAAATCATTTATTTCAGCTCCGTGAGTCACAGCTCGACAGAGGATCACCGGACACATATAAATGGCATAATACAACTTTCCAGGGCTTTGTGCCCTTGCTTAAATAGGTTCGACTTAGGAACACTAATTACTGGCTGGATGGAAGCACTCTCGGCAAGGCAAAGCAAAGGGGGTCTACTCAGAATGGAAAGAAGTTTTCCGAGGCACCTCAAAGGGCAGAGCCCATTGGGATTCTCCAGTTTGGTGCCTCTCTAGAGTGACTCTGAGTTTTAATTGGTTTTCTTTTCAGGAATGGATCACAACCTTCCCCCATCCACTCATCATCAACAAATACCTATTGAGTTCACCATATGCCAGGCATTGTCCCCAGCTAAGGGCAGACAAAAGATTAAGACAAGGTATTTCTCAACCACCTCCATCTGGGAGGGAAATAAGCACGGCCAGCTCTGACCCAGCAGATCAGATATTATCAAGTGCTGGTGAGCACAAGGCTCTCCTGGGATGCTAAGGTCACAGAGCACAAGCTCTTGGGTCACTCTGGCATCAGATTGCCTGGGTTGAAATCCCAGCTACACCACCAAAAAGGCACGTGGCCCTGACCAAGGAGCCTGGCTTCTCCGGTTCTCAGCTCTCCGGCTGTCAAATGGAGATGATCTCCGAGCTTCTCTCTCAGAGCTGTCGTGAGACACTAATAAGTCAGTGTATGTGAAGTCTTCCTGGCACAGCAAGTTCTCGGGTAGTGGTCGGCCTTGGGTGGGGTCGTGATGGGAATCGACCAGGCAGCATGGAAGACACTCTGATCAGAAGCTCCTAGGTGGGACCTAGGATCCAGAAAAGATTCTGCAGATAGCGCTGCTGGGTCCCAAAGGTTGAGAATCTCTTCCACATCATATATACAATTCTACAAGGGCAGAGAGCAGAGAGAAAATGGAGCGAGGCAGGTGGACATCTGGGTCCTGCTGCTGAAGTCAATTACAGCCCTACATGTGGGCCTTTCCCCCAGCAGTGGAGCTGCACGAGAAAGACAGGAACACGTTAGCAAGAAAAGCGTGATTTCTGGGGGTCCAGAATCCCTAGTCTAAATTCTGGGGAAGAGAGGAGGAAAGGAAAATAAATATTAAACCAGCAATCACAAACTAGCGCCCTGAAGTTGGGATGGGGATAGCCTAAACAGTATTTTACATATCTGGAAAGTTTCATAAACATGTCCGTTTCCAGCTTGGGGGAAAAAAACCCAAATCAAAAGATTCAACCACATTGACCCACATTCTTATGAGGAAATAATCTGGGGCTCCCTACGGACTGGTGGGGAGAACACATTCCCAGAACTGGGACTGTCCTTGAGCTGCCACTTGACAAAAGCCCAAGAGAGTGTTTGGAAACCTGCAAGTAGCAGGAATGGAAAACCAGGGAGCTCGGAAGCCAGGTTAGAGGAGGGCAGGGCAGGGGAGCCCCAATTGTGTCGATGCGGCTTTGCGCCACTTCGTTTGTGTGCTTGCTGTCCACTTCCATGACGGAGCCCCTGAGAGGCAGGCAGGTTAAGTCATTTATGGGAGATTAATCTTCTTGCAAAGGATGTAGGCCTGTTCCCAAAGGGCCCCCGTAATTCAAAATTAGCACAATTCAAGATTAATTCTCTGGAGGAGGAAATGTAAAGTAGAGTTTGCATTATTTCAGAATTTGTGCATAAAGTAAGACTATTACTGTGTTCTGTATGGCAATTTCAAATTTGCATGATTCAGATCAACAAAAATGCAGCCACACGCTGTATATACTCTGGGGTTAGGGGGAATGATTAGCGGGTGCGACGACAAACTATGGTTAAGGGGACCTGGGGAGCATGCCGAGAAAGCCCACTGCCCCTGCCGGCATCTTCCCATGCAGGCACACTTACCGAGGCCAGTCCTCAAATGCTGACCTGCCCTGGAAGTGAGGATTTTCTCAAGAGCATTCACCTGTAGAGAGACGGGACAACATGGGGGCCAGAGGCTTCGTCTCTGACATCAGACACACATGGTTCGAGTCCTGAGTCTTGGTCAAAGGACTCTTCCTTTCTGTCAGTCTCCTTGCTGCTTCATAGGGTTGTTTTCGGGGTGAAAGAAGATAATGCAGGGGTTCTTTTTTGTTCCATGGACCCCTCTGCCAGTCAGGTGAAAACCACGGAGCCCTTACTGAGTCCACACTATACTGTGTACTATTTAATAAATATATCACACCCGCACCAACACGTCCCCACTAGAATAATGCTTTTTTGAATTTCAGTTCAAGCTCACGGACCCCGTGTTAAGAACCCCTGAGATAATGCATATCAAGCACATCATTTGGTGCCTGGCACATGTAAGGGCTCAGTAAATATTAGCTTGTACATTCTTGTTTTCCATGTTTCATGACTTCTCCTCCTTCTGCATAATCCAGGAGGGCCGACTGTATTAAAATCCCTACTTTACAGGCAAAAACTGGGATGCCGGAGAGATTAAGAGGCTTGTTCAGTTTTCATAACCAGCAGGAGCCGGGAAGGAGGCAGGAACCCAAGTGTGCCTGGCTCACAGCCCACACACACACGCTGTCCACTCCAGCGGGCTCCAGCGGAAAGGAGGAGGAACGGGTCTTGCCCTCTGCTTTCTGAAGACATCAACACCCAAGAAGCTGCTGGAGCACAGCGGGGCTGGGCCCCTCCAGGCCACCGTACTTCTCCCCTAGCAGCCACCTGGGCGACTGGTTAGCATAGGCGCGCCTCCTGGACGACGCCGGCATTTCAATAATGCCGCGACATTATGCGCAGTAAAAACAGAACATCATTGCTTACCAGGGGCTTATAAAAATAATTGCGATCTGGCCCGGCCTCTGTCACTAGTAATTTATCGCATTGCTCCTCTTTGTGTTGCTGTAGTTTACATGAGTCAAACGAATTATATGTAAATTAGGAGGCATGTTAGACTTCAAGTCGAGAAGTGACATGCATAGGTGTGAATAAGATATTTTCGAATTTTCTGAATCCCAAATGGAGGCGGGTGATACTTGTTACGAGAGGAGGGTGTTCAGAGATGGAAGGCAGGAGTGCTTCGGTCGGAGCAAGCGGCTCAGGGTGGCCGTCTCTGCAGGATCACGACCCTCGGTGGACCTCTGATTCCATCGCCCCGCTCCTCGTGACTCCGGATTCACACCCGCTCCTTCGCCTGCAGCGCAAGGCCCTGCTCAAGGAGTCCTGCCCTGCCCCC
>JAQZBX010080556.1:0-13805 GCA_029593785.1 Cabassous unicinctus | reverse complement strand
CCCAAGGCAAAATTTTCATTGGAGTGTCAGATTCCAATCTCACCTCCAGCACATCCTTTGATTTGATTTGGAGTGATTTAAGCTTTGGGTGCTTGTTTTAGATTCCCAGCTGCCAAAAAAATTACCATGCAATAAGCTGGCTTAAACAATGTGAATTTATTGGCTTATAATTTTGAGGCTAGCAAGAGTCCATATTTAAGGCATCATCGAGGTGATGTTGTCTCCCAGAAGACTGGGGCATTCTGGGGCAAGCTCCTGGTGATCCTTGGTCCTTGGATTTTCTATCACTTGGAAATGAACATGACAACCTCCCTTCATTTCTCTTTTCTCTTACAGATTCTGTTGACTCAGCTTCTTACTGCTCCCTCAGGCTTTCTCTTTGGGTCCTTTCTGTAAGGCATTCAACACATCTTTATTATTTTAATAAGGGACAATCCCTTATTGCAGTAAACTGATGCAAAGGTCATATTTACAAGGGATCACAAACACAGGAATGGACTAAATTAAAAACATGTTTTTTGGGGAGAACACAGCTCCAAGCCACCACAGTCCTCCTCTGTAAAAGTAGAGGGGACCTTCTGTCAGAAGTGTTGGTAACATCAGACATCACATATATAAAGGAACTGGAAGGTGGCTTTTCATAATAATAAATGCTATATATATAATAGCATATAGCAAAGGAACTACAATTGCTTTCAAACAAAACCTGAATCGAAGGTGAATAAAATTTAATTTAACATCATCAGGCCACCAAACCTGAAGCAATTTGCTTAAAAAATAATGTTACCACTCAAGCCAAGCACTGTATTTTGTGACAGAGAAAATGCCCACATAGTATAAATCCCTCCTGATCATCTGCTGAATGATTTGCCTCCTTGTCATCTATCCCTCCATTTATCTTGTTCTAGAAGCTAAAGGTATGGGTGGGCTTTTTTGCACCTGTGTAAAGCAAGTGTGGTATGCCATAGAGAAGACTCCAGAGCTCCAAATGCCTTTCTTTCAGAACTCAGATTTGAGGCCTTGGCCCCTCTCTTTCTACCCCAAGCTTGTGGATTCCTTGAAGCACAACACACATTTCAACTGGCAACTATTTTCCAGTCCTTGTGGGTACTGCACTGGGCTTGTTCTCTACACAAAATCTTCCATAGGACCCATGGCACATTGGAACCAGACCCAGACATGCTTGCCTGGGAATCAGCACCTATTACTTGGAAGGAGCCATTCAGCCTCAGGAGAGGCAGGTACAGCAAAGCTACAGGATAGATACCTACACCAGTATCTTTACTTGACCAGATCTGCAAATCCCTAGCAATACACAGCTGCATACCAAGAACCACCAGGACTTCTCATAAGATGTTCTCCTTCCACTGATCCTGCCCCATACTTCAGAAATTCTTTTTTAAAATTAAAAGGGAAAGTAGGTAAAACAGGCCCATGTTTTACTTGCTTTTGAACCCCTGGGCTGGAATGACTGCCTTAGGATTTCTGAGGTTTCAGCCTAAAAGAATTTATTTGTTCATCCACTGCTAGAAAATTTTAAAATTTTCATGTATAAAATCTCTTTATTTACTCAGTATTAAGACAATAAATGTTGATTTTATAGCTAATTGTAAATGATTGATTCTCTTCTTAATTGGAGATATTAAAAAAAGGAGAGAGGAGAGGAAAGCAGAGTGTCACTTGGTTGGCCAGGAAGGCAGGCAGTCCTGGGTGTGGGTGTGGGAGATGATTGGGACATCAATAGTAGCATATGGCAAAGGAACTACAATTGTTGTTCTCAAACAAAACCTGAATTAAAAACTGAGCAGGTTTGGGGAGGACTGGGAGGTGATGGGATAGGAGCACCTCTTGGTTCTTCCATTTTTCTGTTGTCCACCAACACCACCACTCACAGCCACTAATGACATTCAGACTCCTGATGCCCCAATCTCTGATCTGGTTCAGTGCCCAACATTGATCAGAGGAGATCCTGGGAATTGGTGATCCTGGCTGCTGTCTTGAATCCCTGTGTTAAAGAAATTAAAACATTTAGAAGAGGTCAGAATGTCTTTGCCCACTGCATCCCATTTGTGTACTGTGTGCACTGTGCTCACCTTGGGAGCTCATGATGGAGGTAGGCAGAAAAAAGACACTAGGCAGAGAGGGAAATTTTGCTCATACCAGCACAGCTGCCATCTGCTCCACACACACACAGGTATGCTTTCTTTCAGACACACATACAAGCAATCATGCAAGCAGGCAAGCAGCCAGCCAGGCAGGCAGGCATGTAGGCAGGTAAGCATGGTCATTATTTATTTGCAGGGTTATATATAAACCATTGTGTATGTATACACAATGTGTTCCATAGAAGGAACACAAAATGCAACTTCCCAGAATCATTTCTGCTGTGCCCAGGGAGTATGAATTAGACACAAGGCCTCCCAAGCCAGGAGACAAAGGGTTCTCTAAACTAGTATCTGATTCAACAGTTGTACTGCTGCCTGGGTAGTTGGGACACTCCCCAGGTCTTTAAACTTCACAGTTTAACTCTTACAGTTTAAACCTCACAGTCCACTGCACGAGTGTCAATACTTACAGTCTTTATTTACATATTTTATTTATTTATTGAGAGGAGGGTATACAAGAAAGGAAAACAGTAAGATTTCATGAAATACTAAGAGGAAATATTTTCATTTGAAATCAATATTTCATTTGATTTTTTTCTCATCTAAAAGTCATGATCAGTATAAAGCAAATATTCTAAAAATAAACATGAAGAAAAACTTTAAATACTTTACTAAAGAAATCTAGATTCATTTTTCAACTTTGTTAAAATGAAGAAAGATATAAATAAGCTAGGAAAAATAGAGTTGAATGTGATGTTCCTGTTATATTACTTTTCATGGTTTTTAGGAATGGAAACAAAACACACTCAAATACTTTCAGCATAAAGGGATTTATTAGGTTATAAAGATAATCTCTGAAAGAGAGGTTGAAAGAGATTTTTCATTTTTTATTGTGGCAACATGTATATAATGTAAAAATGCCATTTTCACCATTTTTAGTATACAATTCAGTCGTATTAATTACATTTACAATTTGTGCTACCATCACAACTATCCATTATCTGAATTTTGTCACAACCCCGAACAGAGACTCTGTATCAATTATACAAAAGATGCTGCATTCCCCCTGCCCTTGGCCCCTGTTAATTTCTAAACTGCTTATAGTATATATTAATTTGCTTATTCTAGATATTTTGTATCAGGGGAAAACACGATATTTGTCCTTTTGTAAATATACAGATTATAGAGTGAACTTCAAGGAATGCTTCTCAGACTGCAAAACTGGATCAGTAAGGCTGGCTCTTCAGATCATGCTGCCCTTGCCATGACAATGAAACAAGCAAATATTAGAGTGCTAGGCCATTCCAAGTGTTTGTGGGGAATGTGGGCCTAGAGTAAGCCTTATGCACTATGGTTGGAGGCTAAATGCTGCTTTCATCCTATAGAGCAATCTGGAAAATTCAGGGAAATTTGGCACAATTCTGCTCTTTGGTGTATATCCTAGAGAAATTCTCTCAGATGTCTGCAGGGGACAATTATGTGTGAGGATGGTTACTAAGGGGCAATCTGTGAGTCATCAATGGGGCAGTGGATCTTAAGGTGTGGAAGAAGCTTATCAGAGGAGAATATGCCAGGGGTGGAAGCAGCAGATGAAATATACACATAGAGACCTTAGATATTTGCAAAATAATGGGAAGTAATGAATACAATCAGATAGATAACCCCATTTTTTTCCTCTTATATTCATTATATTTTCTGAAATAGCTTACTTAGTTTCCTTTGCTTTGATATTGGTATTTGGAATCATTTTAACACGGTTTACACCTTTAAGTTCTAAATTTTTACTAATGCTAAATATTATAATTTAAAATATAAATGCAGAACAGACAACACTTCCTTTCAGAAGAATTCCAATTAACAAATATTGAAGGAATGAGAGAAATAAAAAAATCACCATTAGGACACAACAACAGTAACTGCCACAAGCAAAATCTACCAGTGGATATTAAAATAAGTGGACTAAAGTTTAAGCAGCAACAGGACATTTGCATAGTTGAAAAGGATTTCTTCACAAATATTTAGTAATTACAAAGGGAAACATAGTAAGTTTACAGTAAAGAATCTTAGCAGACACCACTTTAGCCTCATGATCAAGGTTAACAACAATAGAAATACATTATGACATCATGTACCAAGTGTTAAGATGCACAATCACAGACTGGAGAACACTACAGAGACAGGACAACTAAAAGCAAGGTGGGATCTAGAATTGGATTCTAGAATAGTAAAGGACATTAGTAAAATGACTAATAAAATCTCTTTTAAAATTCTGTACTTTAGTTTATAGTCTATCAAGGGTACCATCATAATTTTGACAAATGTTCTATGGTTATATAAGGGGAAGTTGGAGAAAGGTTAGATTGGAACTATTACTTTTAAAACTCTTTTATAAGCCTAAAATTTCTTTAAACACACACAAAAATACTGTTACACACATACATTTATAAATGTGCATAATGTATATGTGTATATATACTTTTATATATATGGAAATTGGTATCTTGGGCACTCAAAAAGTTAAATACTTGTGTTCTTCCTTGAATTAGTCATTTGCTCACAGATTTATTATAACATCTTTGAGGTCCTTCCCCTCTTAAGTCTTAATTTCAAGTACAATATTTTTCACAAAAAAAAAGCCTTTCATAAGCATCCCCATATTAGACCAAAAATTAAAGTCCTAGAATAAATTATCAACTATCACCATGTTATCTCAAAAAATCACTCATCTGAACTGCAAAACCAAACCACTATTTTCACATTTCTTCTCATTACATAGCATGTATGTATTGGTTTTGTTTTAGTTATTAGAGGTGGGAGGGTACAGGACAGATGGCTTAGAGATTTATTATCACTAATAGGTCTGGCAGTCTGGGAAAAAAACATTAACTTAAGAAAGAGCTGTTTTTGTATACTAGAATCCACCTTAGATGTAAAACTTGTTATTTACATAAATCTATTTTATGTAGAAACATTAGAGCTACCCAAAACAAGCTCTGATAAGAGACTTCCATTACTTTTTCCTTAAGTTTAGCCCTGAAATGGCTATTATTAATGGCAATAAACATATTTTTATAAACCAAAAAAAATATTCTGTCTGTGCAACTTACTATAAGGAAATAAATATAAATATCAAATGCACTTTTAAAAGAAGAAAATAACTTCCCACTCTAGATATAGCTGATGCATTCCCTGAGCATGAATCCCCTTTTACACTCATTTTTTTATGACTATAAACTGACCTGAAGTCTGTTCATAGGGATCTTAATGGTGAAACTAACATTTTAGATGGAGAATGTTATTATTTAGATAATCATATTTATTACTTTGTGCATTGTTTCTATTCACTGTGCCATTTAATTTTTAATCTGTATCTATTGCAATGTCCTTTACAGAATCAGCACTAGTGAAAACAGAATTACAATTTGTAAAAAAAAAAAAGGCAATTTTAAACATTTCCATTCCTACACCAATACCATTTCCAAATTTATCTTCCACTGCTACCATGAAAAGTAGAAGTGGTAAAATCTCTAACCTAAAGATGATCTACACTAAAAGGGAGACAAACAATTTACACATCAGTAAAACACCACACATCACAATATATTCAAGTGGTGACAAGATACAAATTCATTTAGAATTGCCATACTGTCTGGCTATCAATATGATCTCTTGAATAATTATATTAAACATATTACTACAACATGTTCCAAAAGTAGATAATAATACTATATTTATGAACTGCAAATAATGAAAGAAGAGGTCCAAGAAGGTTAAAATCCAAGTGTAATTTATACATGAATTATACATTGGAAGTAGTCACAATATACAAAATTTGACATGTAATCAAGCATTTAAAAAAAAACAGTGCCTCTTTTCATGGTTGATATCTGGCATCATCTGATAGGATTCTGATAAGCCATTGCAGAAAGTGGATTGCCCTTCTGCTCATAAGAAGCAGCTTGTAACTATCCATACATTTCTTCAGAAAGTGTGAATCTAATTGGCAATATTGTTAACTCCAGTTTCCTATTATATTCACTGGTCTGAAAACTGCAAACAATTCAAAACTGAAGTGTTCTTTGAAGTACTTTGTTAGTCTTCAGAGTTTTAAATCAAAGGAAAGTTGGAATGTATTGATTCTTGTCATCAACAGCCATTTCAAAAGAAGGGTATTAAACTGAAATCAAGAGTACTTTGGTCAAGTTAGTAACAGGCTTCCACTTTGTTCTCAATCCTTTCATAATCCTTTCCACCCCCCAGGTTTTCCAATATGGCCTGGATCTTACAAACACCCTATCTCCTGGCCTGCCAGACACAGTCTTGGCCCCCAGTTTCAACTAAATCCAGTTCCAAAAGTTCCTTGGGTAACATTTCTTCCAGAAGCCAGTATGATTTATCTGAATTTTTACCTAAAATCTCTTCTACTTCTGCTCAAGATACTGGACCTTCTCCAGCACATGTCCAATTTTTAAAAAATATTTAGTGGAATACTTTCATCTGAAGATAAACACTTCAGGAAGATTTCTGTGATCTTGATTGTTAGGATTTTCATTAATGGCGTTCCCATATATTGGACTTGGGAATCCAACATATCAGATTATCATTTTTCATTGTCCCCAAGCATTCATACTTGTGGGCAATGCAAGGAAAGTTGTCCTGGTTAATGCCTTGATTTCACTGACTATAAGGGTATGAGGAATCCTTTGGCTTCTGTGGTGGTAGTGAAGGTGGCAGGTGAGGAGCAACACTGCTGGGTGATGATGAAGTACTTTCAATCATGTAGAGATTCCCAGGTGGTGCTGAGGCTGCAGCTGAAGGCCCAGGTACTGGGTTCCAATTACATAAGCACTAGGAGAAGCCCTTGTATCCTTCAGTGGTTGTAGAGTCAGTCTTATATTTTATTTTATTTTTTAAAAATTTTATTGTTTGTAGAGTCAGTCTTGATTACAGAACAATATGGTTACCATCTCCATAAGGATAATGGGGAAGGTACATCCCAGAGATCTGTGAAGCAGGATATCCTGGAACCTGCCCCTAAAAGGGAATTCTTCAGCCTGGCAGTCCTTTTGAGGATACGTCCACTGAGGGACTGGAGTTGGGCTTTTGCCAGTTGAAAGGTATGTACTTGGGACTTCAGATGGGTAATTGGTCTGAGTGTACCCAGGTGCATAGTATGCCCCAGAGTATGAGACAGTATTTGCCACAGTTCCAGGGGGGTATGGTAGACCATAAACTCTATTTGTATAAGAATTTAAAGTCTGTCCTTGCAACTCTGGTCTTACAGAATATGTACTCAGTTAAGGAGCCCTAGTTTGGACAGAAGTATTCCAATAGGTAGAATTGTAGCTAGGTTATGGTGGCTGCTCCTGGTGGGTTCCTCCAGCTTAACCCTACTCCATAAGGTGGTAACTGGATGAATAGTAGCATCACTTCCTCTGCCTTCTCCTGGCCAATTGGTCTGAGTGCAGCTGCCCCTGATCACTTGCCAGGAAACTGGAAGCTGGGGAGGCTCAGGAAAAGGAGGCTATATGGTTGGAAGTGGGTGATGGACACATCTGCCACCTGAGGCCCATTGTGGCAGCCATAGGGTGGACTGTCACTGGGACAGTAGCCTGAGGACCTCAGATCCCACATTTCTACATGACTTAAAAAT
The DNA here is from genome assembly GCA_029593785.1 of Cabassous unicinctus. Classification (NCBI taxonomy): domain Eukaryota; kingdom Metazoa; phylum Chordata; class Mammalia; order Cingulata; family Chlamyphoridae; genus Cabassous; species Cabassous unicinctus. The sequence continues at coordinate 6,047 of JAQZBX010080556.1, read as the reverse complement.
ATATGCACACAAGACTGATTGACACAAATATATACTACAAGACTGGTTGACATAAAAGTACACATTAAGAATAAAACAATTATTAATTGGAGGAATTGAAAAGAAAAAGGAGAATGTAAATAAAGGGCAATAATTAATAATAGGATGCAAATAATTATATAAAACTGCCTAAATGTCCTGCAAGAAACACTATTGAAAAAATGGTACAAATTCAACGTATCTGACATTTAGATATGAAACCATAACAATTTTGTTTTTTCTTTGATTCAGGTAATCTAGGGTGGACAAAAATAGAAAAAATACAATTCTAACTAAATCATGAGATTCTCCATTTCCCTCCACAACCTAAGTATTTCTTTACTCATTTTCCTAACTGATATACTTACTGAGACCCCGGGTTCTTGTTCCAGATTGAACATGAACTAGCTCTGGGATGTGATCTAATCTCCCTGGGTCTCATCTCCAAAACCAAGCAGTGCCTAAGAAAATTAGGCACAGAAAGTTTAATTCCCAGTGCCTGTCACATGAAGAGATTGTCTATATTGCCTGGAAACTGTCAGTAACAAGACCCTACCCCACAAGAAGGACCTCTTTGCTTTCCCCAGGCTGCTGTCTGATTCAATCTACACAATCCTCTGACTTTTGATAAAGCCATCCAGAATTATTCGATTTTCACCTTAGTCATATCAGGCTCTGAACCAATTTTCAAGGCAAATGAGTGTCATTCTACTTCTGTTCTTTGGATTTTGGCCTCCAACTTCATAGACTAGACAGGACACTATAAAAACTCAGAGTTAATACCTGACTGAATTATTCACCGCTTTTACTAGACCAGTTATATGACTTGGCTATGTTGGGAAGGTGAAGCTATGGGTCTCTGACCATCTACCTTAGAACAGGTGCTTGGGGAAAGGCAAGTCCAGTTCCCATGTGCCAACATGTCTGAACCAAGAACTGGCCTGCGCTTGGGCAATGGATAACTTCAAAGCGCTTTGCCACGCCTGCAGTGAAGGGCCAGAGTTTTATTCAAATATTAACTGTCATATATGCTGGTAACAGCCATGGGCTTTTCCCATGTGGGGCATGTTCCTAAATTCCAGAGATGCCAAAAATGCTGTCAACACCTGCCTGTCCAGGGGTGATGCCTGTCACCATGAAGGAGCCACAGTCAACTCAGGAAGAGGTGTAGGCTACAGACAGAATGGCCCAATGGGGCCCAAAGCACCAGAAGAGGCCTACACTGGTGGGGTGGGTGGGCACAAGTCCAGAGCACTCCCAGGAGCCCAGGCCAACCCAGCACATTATGAATGCTACCTGGGAAGGAGCCTTAGACTACATTGTGAAGACCTACATAGTGCCCTTGTGGATTGTTCTACTGGGACTGTGCCCTGCACACCTAGGCACTTTGCAGTCTGTGCAGTGGAGAGTATTTCTTATTTTGTCCTCTCCTGAATGTCTTAAAAATTTTCAAATTAGCAAACCACTTCATGCAATCAATAATATGCTAAGAATTTTTTTTTAATCTAATATTGTAATGGTTCTTCTTTAGTTGAAACAGGACATGATTAAACTTTTCTTCCATATCCTCCATGTGTGGGAATTGATCTGGGGTTATGGAGTATATAGGTGGGACTGGAGCTGGAAGGGGAGTAGGGATGCACTTTAGAGCTGAAGGCAGAATTTGCATGGCCTTTGACAAGGTGTAGAATTTACTGGATTGAAAAGGAGCAGCTGGGACACTTTCTGTTTGCCTTGAAATTGAGTGCAACCCTCCACATGAGAAGGCTTAGCAGGGGCAGACACCACCAAATGTTCCTTGATTGGTCTGAAGTTTATATCAACCAATGGGTGGGGCAGAATCCCAGTTAATAGGGACAAGAGGAAGAATTCTAGTCCTTTGTTCCCTCTGAGATGACAATCATGGGGTTCTAGGACACCAGCTCCTGGTAAGACTAATCCAGGCAGCTACAGATTTCTTCTCTGCTACAGCATGCCCAGAGCATAATCTCCTTAAATTGTGCTTCAAGATACAGTAAAAGTGAAGGCTCATGGGTACTGTCACTTGGACCAGTGAGGTTATGCACTGCCAGCCTCTGCCCATCTCAGGGCCTGCAGCATCTGAGACTCAGTAATTCCTACAGCAGTTCCAGGAGTAAGATGTACTCATCCCTATAGTTTCAGTTCCAGCTGGGCTAAGAGACATAGAAAAAACATTCAATAACACCACACTTTGGACTTTCAAACACTTTTGTTACCTATATACTAGAAATCAAAACCACAAACTAGACGTTGACATTAATGTGGTGTGTCAGGACATTTTTTCCTTCACACAATGTCAGGTCTCAATTTCAATACGGAGTGGCTTTGGGATTGGAATGAGGCATAAACTGTGTTTTCCTACAACTTTTTATTACACTGATTAAATGTCAATTATCCCTATCAGAGAATGGCAGGAGATAGTGAAAGAGGCATTGAAGTGTTTTTGACAGTTTGCATTTGGAGATTTCCTATCTGATCAGACTTACTCGATCCAGCAGTCACGTAAATTTTCTTCTTCCCCTCTTTTCATTAAGTTTTCTGTAGTGACAAGGCCATGCAGTAGTTTAGCTCCTACAGGGTCAGGGTTACCTTTCTACCATCACAGGAGAAGGGGCAGGAACAGCTTGGCTAGGATTCCAGTCACCCAAAGAGACTGAGCTTTCATGCTCCTTGTAGGCCATTAGGGTTGGAGATTCTAGGGAAATTGGGTTGTAGAAAGCAATTGAAGAATTGCAGGCAAAGTGAAAATGTGTGGTTCATGAGTAAGAAATTGGATGACAGCTACAATCCTGTGAACAAGAAATTACAAAGAATATATAAGGTAAAAAAAGAGATCAGAGAGGAAATGACTCAGGGATAGAAATATTTGGGAATATAATTCAGAAGGGTTCTGTGACAACAGAATGTGAAATGGAGAGAGAAAAGAAAAATACTTAGGGTAAAAAGAGGCCTGGAACAAGAGAAATTGAACAACAGGACCTGGACACCATAGTCTCTGAAATTGTAATAGCTGAATATTGGATTTTTTCAAGGTCCTAATTTTTTTTCAATTGCATGTTTGTCAGTGCTTAATGCAGTATTTTAAACAAAAAAAATAGAAATGCATGAAACAATTAGAAAATTCTGCCCTTATCTAAGGATTATCATGAATTTATTAGTCAATGTTATGCTTCTAATGTTCAATTTTTAAATCAAGTAAGTAAAGCCCCAATAATCATTTTATAACATTTTTATACTGAGACACTTATGGTCAGGAAAAAAAAAAAAGGGAATGGGGGAGTAAGGAATTTGACAGAGGAATAGTTTGCAGAAGACACTGTGGTGATACAAAGCAACAATGTCAACATCAAATGCATCTGGGTGTTTTATTCTTTTTCCCCATTTCTTACTCCTTGTGCAATTTCAGAAAGATCACTTAGGCAACTCTCTGAGCCATGGTTTCCTGTTAAGAATAAAGTGCTGGACACAGCCCCTGGTTCAAACATCCACTCAAAAAATAAATATTTTTTCTTATTCTTAGAATATTTTATTACATGTTGGCCTTAACATGTTTCTGCCCCCAGTTCTCCAAAAGCAAATCTGCATGTAAGCTCAGAACCTCTATATTTGATTATGTAAATGCTGGATATTTTTCTTCTTCCTCCCCTTGAATAAACACACACACTATATGATGAAAAGAGCATAAAATATGTTCTTCTGGAATGGCGTTAATGAAATCTGAGTTGAGTGTGGTTTTGGACAGGACTAGGGAGAATGAGAGCTTACCTAATGCAGGCTCCTGTGAAGGTCCAAAGAGGAGGCAGGGGGTAAAGAAGCACCTGTGGGCCCCAGGATTTTGCCTTTATTATGACCCAGAGGGGAGGGGTAGTGTTTCCATATGTATACTTGGAATTGGAAGTTTCAATCTACACAGAATGAAAAGCAGAAGAGGGAATGGCAGCCCCTTACCATCCAATCCATATAGAGATACAGGACTAGCTATTAAATTATGAAGTACAAAAGGGCAAGGGACTTTATGGAGAAGAGGTAGAGGCCATTTAGAGAAAAAATATCAGTGATCATTCAGAGAAGCTATGGTTGGCTCTTATCCAAACTATATGAAGGTTCAGGCCCTGCTAGTCATGGTAATGCCCAGGGCAGGGCTAGCTGGGATGACCATTCAAAGGGAAACATGACTAAGCAAGGCAACAGTAGCCAAGGCATTGGTAAGAGCCCCTGATTATGTTTGCAGATATGTTATCACCTTTTCTTCCTAACTGTGTTGGATTAAATGATTGCTTCATCAGCTGAACTCTTTAGTTTATTTCATGACACACAACTTTTTCCAGGATTGAATAGAATCCTGTGGAGATCAGCAGAATTTTTCCTTGAGAATAAGAGTTGAATTTTGGATTGTGTAAATTCAGATTCCATAATAAATCATCTCCTGCCTTTGTCAGCCGTTCCCACCTAGGGAATTTGAACAGAATTAGCACTCTTTAGATTGTGAGGTATGTTTGGAAGAGGGACTACCCAGCAAAGGTTTTGCTGCTTAATGTGACACCCCATGGGGAAACATTAACACTCTGTGTGGTATAGATCCATGGTGCACTGCTCTCTCTATATATATAACCCAACCATCCTCTATTTTGGACCTGTTTTCCTCTTACTTTATTAAAATATACTGCATTGTTTTTAAAGCAACATGGTAATCCAGGTTATGGATACATCATTCTTTCTAAAATTAAAGGATTCTACTATAGCATATGTTCCTAGAAATAGATTTATCATTAATAAGAATGCTCTATAGTCATTTAGAGCAAACGAAAACTTTTTTCTACATTAGTCTACTTATAGGGAACCATAATGATTCAACCCTGAATCTTAATATTCACTGACTGTACAATAAGCAATGCTAACCAAGTTTCACTGGACTCTCCAGATTAAGTCTCTTCTTTAAAATCAGAGTGGACCCTCTTTTTTTATATTTGAACTGTTCATAGGAAACAATTAAAATAAAAAGAAATCTATATGAAAATGTTTCCAACATATACTAAGATTTGTTCAATCAAATATGAATATACAAAATAAATTAGAGAGGTGGAAATGAAACAGCAGCTATGTGTGACAGGCACATATAGAGAGATTGAGAGGTGATTATTAAGGTGTAGAATTTATTGTTTGTTTTTTGTTCATTATTATTACTATTAATTTTGGAATAATTAACATGCTCTAATAATGATTGAGGTGAAGAAAGCATAACTATGTGATTATACCAAATACTATTCATTGTATAATTTGGATGAATTCTATGATTTATTAATATGTAATAATAAAATTGATTAAATATGAATGTATATCGCTGTATATTCATAATATCTATGTGTGAGGAAAAACACATACAGACACAGTACACAAAACCACTTCGAGTTCCCAAAGCCAAATTCAGCATATGCTGAATTATAAATAAGCTGAGGCAACCATTCTCCACAACTCTTTCAGAATATAAGAGGATTAGATATTTGGTGGAAAAATTCTTCCAACAAGTACATTCAAGTAGTGAGAATGGGCAGTTTATCATCTCTCTTTTCCCTTTACCTTGTAGATGGTTGATGCTGTTCATTTGCAGACTGACCTATTACAATTTGTCACCACAGAGGCTTCTTTCTGGTGCACCTAAAACAAAGGCTAACTGCCCCTCACCTCTCCATTGGAACTCAGCTGTCACTTTAAGCTCAAAGAATTCTGCATTAGACCTACCCTTCTAACAACCCAGACAGAATTTTTCTATTTATTAAAACTTTTATCCCAGTCTTCCACCCAGCTGTGCGGTTGCCCTTTTTTCTTGCATAAATTTTTATTTTTTTATTTTTTATTTTTCATTTTCTTATTGTGGGTAAAAATCAAATTTTTCAAATTACAAACCAATATATGTAAAATGATATATAAATATATATGCATATATGTGCATTTGCTTACATAAATGTTATTTTTTTTTCATATATATTTTAAAAGATGCTTAGATTACA
>JAQZBX010080555.1:0-13806 GCA_029593785.1 Cabassous unicinctus | reverse complement strand
CACAATCAGCCTAAAGAGGAGGGGCAGGCACCTCCTATGCCTGGAATCCATGGGAGAGGGCTCTTCTAGGAGTCAAGGCCCACAGCTGGCCAGAGAAACTGGTGGAGTACCTGGAGCAGCCCAAATCCTACCCCTTGCAGAGTGCCCCCAAGCAGCAGAGGCTCTTGGCCATTTGGACTTTTTCCTCATTACCAAACTCTGGAGGCAGAGGATCTAGAAGACAAACACTGGGCAGAGGTTAGAGGCCTGAGTCCTAGTTGAGGATCTGCACATCTTAGCTGTGTGGCTTTGGTCAACCCTCAAGTTCTTTGAGCTTGTAGAGAGAAAGAGGATGCTGCCCCCTGCCCTAATGCCTCATGGGGGGGTGGGGGGTGGCAGGGATACAGGATGATGAATGGGGAAGGTCTTTGCAAACTGTAAAGCACCATACACTGCTATGGTATTCTTAGGATATGCTCGAGTAACTTCCAAAGGCCTTCCCTTCCTGGGTCTACCCAGGCAAAGCTACATGTTCCCACGTAGGCAGATGGGGAGTGTGTTTGGTAGTGTGTGTGTGTGTGCACGTGTATGTACACTCATCTTCCAAAGGAAAGATCTATTACCCAAGCACTGGAGGGCCCAGGAAACTGTCCCTCCCTTCGTGTGAAATTCATGATGACCTAATCAGCAGGAGTGGTTTCCTTCAACTGTTGCTGTCTCCAAGGAGCTCTTTTTGTTGCCAAGTAAGCATATGCCCCTTGAATTTTTCCACCCCACAGTCTTATGACTGGGAAGCACCTCCTGGCTCAGTGCACGGGAGCTGCCCAGGGGCCAGGGAGCCTCCTCCTCAGATGTCCCAGCACAGGATGGGGACACCTGGCACAGCGGGATCTTCCCAACCCTCAAGTATATTCTGGGAGCCGAGATCCCAGGAGTCACTTCACACTGGGCACCTTGTAAGACCTTCATGTCCCTCCCTCCCCCGGGTGCACCCTCGAAGTCATCACAGGGCAGCGGGGCCAGCCTCTGAGTTTGAAGGCCAAACAGTGACCACAGAACATGGGACTCCTGGAGGGCAGAATGTCTGTCCCTTAGACTTGCCTGAGTCCATGAAAGAAAGATGGGCCGAGGTTTGGGGGTCCTCAGTCACACAGGCCTGTGAGATCCGCATCTGAAGTGGCAAACCCTTGCAGGGGTCTCCTTTCCAAAAGAAAAATGAAATGTCAGCATATTCAACCTTAGGCCCTTGATCCCCAAATCTGTTCTGTGGGTGTCAGGAGCTGAGGAAAACCTACTTCTCAGGTGTGGAGGCAGAGAGGAAAAAGGTTTTCAGAAAATCTGCTTTCTTCCCCAGTTTGGTGATTAAGAAGGGAGCAGGACATTGAGGCAGGGCTAGGGCTGGAGCCAGCACAGTCGTTTGCTCACACATCAAATGTCATTGCATGCTCGTGGGAATGCATGCTGTTGGGAGGAGGGCAAAGGGAGTGTGTCCTGGAGGGGCTTCCAACCCAGGACCTTTCTCAGGAGTGCCTTCACTAGTCGGGAGAGACACCCCAAACCTGTGAAGCTGTGTGCACTTCACACTCTCTCATGAGGAAGCTGTCGGGAGATTTATGTTGCCCGTGACTGCCCTATTGGGCACTGTGCAGGGTGTGTCCTACAGAGAAGGGTAGGGTGTGTTCTGCTGGAGAGCCGGTTTGGCCAGCCGCACCTTGCTGGCAGAAGCTTGCTTTCAAAATGGGCTAATAGCTGGGGCATAGGCACTCTTTTCATCTTGGCCTGCCCAGCACATACCTGGCTTCCGGGGAGCTGGGCAGCATCTGTCTGGACCAACGGAACTGCCATAGAACTCTCCAGGCTTGGCCAACCAGCTGCTACCTCCTAGGCCAAGGAGTAAAGTGAAGCCTCCTGGGCTGTCACAGATCGAACCCATTTTGTGTTATCCTCATAGACTGGCTTGCCCTGTCTGGAACCCTCCCGCCTTCCTGGCAGCTCACTTAGTTTATGGTGGCTCCCTGTGCCCACGGAGGCCATGGGAACCCCAGTGCCAGCCAGCAGCCTGAATCAGAGCTCCATCCCCAGCATAAACTCCCATGACAAGTCACAGCACCTCTTTAATTGAGCACTTGCTGTGAGCCCAGCCCTGTTCTGGGCACAATAAAGGGCATCTTTGCCCTGGAGAACTTGAAAAGTGACAAAAACCTGCATTAGCTACTGGAGCACCAACAAGACCAGAGGCGAGAGGGTGTGAGCATTCCTCCAACTGTAGCACTCCTGGTTTCGGGAGAAAGGGCTTTGGGTTGAGTCAGAGCATGCTTTGTGGAGATGACAGATTTGAGAAGAGGCCTTGAAGAAATGTGGGGTTTGAGATGAGGTTGGCAAGGAAAGCAATCCAGGGGAAAGAGCCCGAGCAGAAGCAGGGAGGCCAGAGGATGGGTGATGTGATGTCCTGGGGCACTGAGATGGGTTGCACTGGGGAGGGGAAGAGATGACTGGACAGGTAGGGTGGGACCAGGCTGATGACTCTGTCTTGCAAGGAACAGAGAGACTCCGTAGGCTCTCAAGCAAGGCACGGTCTAATGAAAGCCTTGTCTGACGAAGGTAGGCGCGATCGCATCCCATGGCCCCAGGGGTGGGGTGGGTGGCTGGAGGGAGGCGCTAGGGTTGTCCAGTGGTGAACTGATGAGGGCCGGGCCCAAAGGCTGAGCAGTGGGGCTGGAAAGGTAGAATCAGTAAGGATCTCAGATGTAAGGATGGACCCACCCCATCTCTTTCTGAGTGATTACTTACTGTCCCTATCCCACGATCCTGGATGAGCAGGGCCCTTCTGGTTTGGAGGAGGCCTCTCTAGACTAAATGGAACTCAAAAAGGAAGGCTGACCGTATTCAGTTCTTAGAGGCCTGGACCCACGCTCTTGTGTTGCTTTACTTTGTCACTATCTAGGACTCAGTTTCCTTGTCTGTAAAGGAGGGAGTTGGCCTCCGAGAGCTTCCTGACTTAAGGAGAAACAGGAAGAGAAGATTTCACTGGGGGGGTGGGGAACATTCAGTGTAAGGTTAAAATAACACACTTCTCCAGGGAGAAGTGGCTGAATTACAAGGCCTGTCATTAGCAGAAGGAAAAAGCAGAGCAGGGACTGGCTGAGGGGAGGTTCCTTGTTAAAAACAGCTTTCTCTCTGGTCCACCTTGGCATGTGGTTCCCAGTCATGACCTCCCCCTCAGGAGTGTCCCCCATGTCTCTCCGCATGTACCCTGGGCTTCCCCCTGGCTGTCCAGCCCAGCCTGCTCTCTACTTGAGGGGTCAGTTCTGCTCCCAGGATGTTGGATTTCAGTTCTGATCCATGACCATCCCACCTGAGGCTGGAGTTTCCCCAAAGCGCATGAGATAACCAGACAAGGGGTGTGTGTGTGTCCCCTGTCCTTTGTATTCAAAGGGAAGGGCACTGCGAGCAGCCATCTATCTGAGTGTGGGGGCGTGCCTGGGAGACCCAGCCCCGGTGACAATGCTGCGGGCACACGTGCCCCTGTATGTGCTGCCCAAGTCCACAATCCATTCTGGCTGCAGCTGCTCGCTTAGGACCTGGAAGGGAGTGTTTGGAAATGCACGGACACGTTCTTTGCTCATCACAATGACTGGGAAGACCTTACTGACGTTGAAGGTCTGGGCGCCAGGGGCACTAAACATCTTGCAATGCTTCGGGCATCCTGCACAATGAAGAAATGTCCTGCCCCAAATGCAGATGGCACCAACATAAATAAACACCCTGCCAAACCGTCATAAGACCTGGCTCCACTCCGGGAGCCCCATCTGGACAGACCGCACTCCTCCATTATTCCGAAACGTATTTGGACCTGTTCCGTGGCTGCAGGGGTGAGACCAGCATGGGGCTCTGCATGCAAGTTGTGCCCCTGCCCTGGGCTGTCCTGGCTTCTGGGTTCCTCTGCCCTCAGCTGGCAGCTCCCCTAGGTGTGGCTGGGGCAATGTAAAACCCTTCAGCCAGGCCAGCCCGCCCCGCATCTGAGAGTCAGAGGAATATGGATGTACCTGCTGAACAAATACTTATGTCACGCACTGTCCCAAGCACTTTACAAATATTCAGCCACTGAATTTCACTACACCCTATATGTTGGGTACTATGATAATCCCAGTCTTACAGATGAAGACACTAAGGCTCAGAGAAGTTAAGCAACTTGCCCAAGGCCACCCATCTGGCGATGGACATATCCAGGATTCAACCCAGGCTGAACCCAGGCTTTTAACCACCCTGCTTCCCTCTGCTGCGGAAGTCTCAGCTCCGTGCGCTTGAGGAAAGCACCTGGATTTCAGCCTCCTAGAAGAATGGTGGAAGGCTCCAGGCTCAGCTAGGTTCCAGGCAGTCTGCACGGAGGGGCTGGGTGCAGCCTGCCTTTTCTGAGCCTTGAAGGGGAACCCAGGCTGCCTGGTGGCACTGGGAGAGGATGGGGAAGGAAGCCTTTCTCCAGCTTATCAAAGTGACAGCAAAAGGCCATGGCCATGGGAGAGAGAGAGTCATCTACAGCCGTCCTCAGCCACCACCTTCAGACACCACATCCCACCAGCATCCCTGACGGAGGAGCTGGTTGGGGTTTCCAGGAATGAGTGACACACTAGGGTGTGGCTGATGGGGACATTGAGGGGATGGAGGCTGGGAAATGCAGCCCCATGTGGTGCCCACACCCACTTCCCTGCGGGCCTCAGCCAGCACCCCATTCTCTGTGGGCAGCCCACCCTGGCTGAGACTTAAAAGAGACGCTGCTGTGCCTTTTCCCAGCACAAGAGGACAAAGCCCAAAGCCTCTGTCAGGCTTAATCAGCATGATCACATTTTCCCTGGGTTTCGGCCAGGAGGAAGGTTTGAACTTCTCATCAGGGGTTGGAGATGACGTCCAGGAGTGTCATTTACTGAGAACAAAGGAGCTACTGGTTGCATTTCCATTTAAGGTTTAGCGTGCCTTAGGACTGCTTGGCTTTTCCTCTAAAGTGCCACTGCCTCCTTCTTTCCCTGGAAGGGGAATGGAGATGAGAGGGTGTGGCCATTGGCCTAAAGCACTGGAAACCTAATTGCATATTTTGCATGTAATCTGCAAGGTGCGCCATCCTCTCCAAATGCTCAGAAAACTGCTCTGACTCTTCTTCCTTCTGCCTTGTTATTGTCCACTTGTGCCTCCCCCGACATCCACATGCCAGTTCCCTTCGGGGTAAGCTGGTTTGACCCGGTCTGGAAAAGAAAATTGCGCCTGTCTGAGTGTACAGCTGGGCATGTGGGTGAAGGGGACAAGGGCACCATTTCCAAGGTTAACAGTTTGTGGCTTCCGAGGTTTGGATGCCACTTCTGACAGGTAGCCTGACACCCAGTCTTTCTGGGAGCTTGAACCATGGGTGGTGTCCTGCTCTCCCAAGCTCCCCTGCAAGGATGAAGGGGCACCTGCTGGGGGCTGGCCCCTCCCCAGCCTTGTGTGGGTAAATCTGGTGTGGAGGGAAATTACCCAGTTGCTTAACCACCTCCCCCTACACACACGCACACACACACTCATCCAGTGGAGTGAGCAGGCTCTGAGTTGCGGAACTTGGCCCTGGCTCATCCCAGGAATGGTGAGTACCAAGTCAGCACCTGCAAAGAGGCTTTTTACCAGGCTCCCTATTGATCATTGATCCTCTAGTCTGAGAACAAGTCAGAGCAGGCCAGACCCACCGGTCTGCGAGCACCTGGGAAAGTTTTCCTTGGACAGTGCTGTTCCAAAGCTGCTTTCTGCCAGGTCTCTGGCTCTGCCAGCAATCCCCAGGAAGGCCAGTGGGGTGCCTTGTCCACATGTGTTTTGCAGCTGAATTGATCCTCTGCCCAGCTTCTCCCCATTGCAAGCCTGACAGCAAAGCCAAAGAGACCTCACTTTGCCCCACCTATGCACCCCCAGCCCTCCAGGCCTGCCTCCAGCTGTCCAGGTGTGTCCAGAGCAGAGAGTTCCTTATAACAGAGGCTCAGGAATCAGGATTATTTTCTTCTCTTTTTGGCCTTTGAAGATTTTCTCCTAGGGAGCCTGTTACCATTTGCTTCTTGTAGAGAAATTGCCAAAATAGTAAGAGCTTCCCTCTACTTAGTGCAAATGACCGGGGAAGGCTGTGTCAAAGCTGCTGGTGTCTGCACTCAGCACCAGGCAAGAACTTGGAGACAGGGATTCAAGCCCTGGTTTCGCTCCTCCCTCACCGAGTATCTGTTGAAAACCCCTCTCCGCTCTGGACTGTGCAAATGTGGGGCTAGATCAGTGGCTGACAAACTTTGATTGCAGCCCACAGTAAGAAATGCATTTTACATTATAACCCAGTACTCATACATGGTTTCAACAACCTACCACTTGTCTTTACTACCTGCATCACCCTCTAATAGTTTATATTCCAGTTCATTTTATTCTATTCTATTTTTTTAATGATGGCCACAATCCACTAAATTGATTTCACAATCCATGATGGGGCACAACCTGCAGTTTGACAAATAATATATCAGATGATGGCTAAAATTCTATGAGCATTTTGAGGAGAGAATCCAGAAGCAGGATTGTGGAGGGCAGGGGTGGGATGGGGGTGGGGGGGGGAGTATCCCATAATCAGCTGGCTTTCCCCAATCAGGAACCTTGACTGAGCCTTTCCTCCTTTCCTGTCCAGATCTACAATGGGACCCTCAAGCGGGAGCCTGACAACAGGCGCTTCAGCTCCTACAGCCAGATGGAGAGCTGGGGCCGGCAGTACCCCCGGGGCAGCTGTGCCACTGGCGCGGGCAGCGACATCTGCTTCATGCAGAAAATCAAGGCCAGCCGCAGCGAGCCCGACCTCTACTGTGACCCCCGGGGCACCCTACACAAGGGCACGCTGGGCAGCAAGAGCCACAAGACCGTCCAGAACCGCTATAGCTTCTACAGCACCTGCAGTGGCCAGAAGACCAACAAGAAGTGCCCTGTGCACCCGCCCTTCTGCACCCCCAAGCAGGACCCAGTGTATGTCGCGCCCATATCCTGCAACAAGGACCTGTCCTTGGGCCACTCTCGGGCCAGCTCCAAGTGAGTGGTGATAAGCTGGGGTGGGGCCGGGGCAGGGCTGGGAGCCAGGTGCTCTCTGCCAGTGGAGCTCCAGGGAGGAAGGGAAAAGCCTCTGTCCTCAGGGAGTCCATAGTCCCTGCCCTTGGGGAGTCTCTGACCTCAGGGAATTCCCAGTGTGAAGGGGGAAGAGAACCCACCCACCGAATCAACGGGCTGCGTCTGTAGACTTTAAAGCATCACAAATTATGAACAGAGGGAGGCTGCTTAGAGAAGTTATCTACATCAGAGGTTCTCAAAATGGTCCCCAGGCCGGCACATCGGTATTACCCGGGAACGTGTTGGAAAAGCTAATTCTCGGGCCCCACCCAGGCCCACTGACTCAGAAACGCGGGGAGAGGGGCCCAGCATGTGAATTTTAACCAGCTTTCCAGGTGACTGGGATTCACGCTAGTGGTTGAGAGCCTCTGGTGGTGGGCGTGTAGATGTCCATCCTGTTCTGAAAGAGCAGAGGACTGTGCCTTGTAGACTGAACGGGGCCATCCTCCATGGAATGTGGCAAGTAATTCTAAAGACAATTAGGACGAATAGACATAAGAGCTGAGGGGCACGATCTAGAGCGAAGGGGCAGAGCTCAAATCCTGTAAATGTTGACAGACCATCACCCAGTGGGGTGAAGGAGACAAAACGAGTGTCCTGTGGGTCTGCCCTCCACGGCTCAGAGCCCCATGAACCTTTGAGCTGTGTTTGTTTTTTTTTAAGTGTTATTGTGGTAACATATATACAACATAACTTCCCATTTTAACCACTTTCAAGTATACAATTCAAGGGTGTTAGTTACTTTTGCAATGTTGTGCTACCATCACCACCATCCTTTACCAAAACTTTTGCATCACTCCAAATAGAAACTCTATACAATTTAAGCATTAACTCCCCATTCCCTACCCCCACCCCAGCCCCTGGTAGCCTGTATTCTAGTGTCTGACTCTATAAATTTCCTTATTTGAATTGTTTTCTACCAGTGAGATCATACAATATTTGTCCTTTTGTGTTTGGCTTATTTCATTCAACATGATGTCTTCAAGGTTCATCCATGCTGTGGCATGTATCAGAACATCATTCCTTCTTAGAGCTAAACAATATCCCATTGTATGTATAGACCACATTTTTTAAATCCGTTCTTCTGTTGATGGACACTTGGATTGCTTCCACCTTTTGGCTATTATGAATAATGCTGCTACAAACATTGGTGTACAGGTAACTGTTGAGCCCTTGCTTTCAGTTCTTTTGGGCCTATGCCTAAAAGTGGGATTGCCGGGTCATATGGTAATTCTATACCACCACCTAATGATTATTGTTATTCATTTGTGTGGCAAATATTTATTGAGCATCTACTATGTATCAGGCTCTGTGATCAGTGCAGGGGCTTCAGACATGAACAAGACAGGCCAGAGCTGTCCTGGACCTGCAAGAACTCCATTAACCACATCTCACAGAGCCTCAGGAGCTTCACATTCTTTACCTCTTATCTTCCCAACTCCTTGGAAGTGGGCACTAGTGTTCCTCAGGAAGAAACTGAGCACAGAAATGTTAAGTAGCATGCTTGAGGCCACACAGCTGACACTGCTCCTGTGCTCTTTCCTACTCATACCACAGGGCTCTGCAAATAAGCAGAACCCCATTATAAAGCTGAACCTCTCCCAATTACTTGAAGACTGCAAGGTATATTCAGGATGATTTGGAGAAGGACTCAGAAACCTCTCTCTCAGAGACTTATCAGGCTAGCATCTGGGCCTGGCTCATTGCCCCAAACCAGAGGCCCTGAAAGAGGACAGGATCTAGATGGGGTGTGGACAGGATGAGTGACAGGCCATTTAGAGGTGACATTTGACTGATGGATGCAGGGTGACATTCTCTCGATTCAGGGCAAGGATACCACTGACCCAAAATGAGGGAGCTCTGCCCCTTGAGTGATTTTTCCAGAAATGGAGTTGGGTTGCCAAAACTAAAACCACAAATATTTATTGAAAACCTACTATGGTAAGTAAGACATTCGGCTAATAAAGTGAAGAGAGGGCTCTCTCTATAAACGTCGGGAGGATATGGAATGAGGTAGGGCCACAGAAAGTTCTGCCTGCTGCCCTCAGGGAACCCTCAGTCTCTGTTTGGAACCAAAATATAGACATGTGAAAAAGCTGCCTATGGATAAATACCACGGAAGCCTGAGGGGTCCTTAGAAGAGAGAGTTTGTCTCCCTGGGAAGGCTTCACAGAAGAAGTGGGACCTCAGCAGGGCCTGTGAGATGATTAGGATCCCATGGGAAGTGAGGAGGAAGCAGGACATTCTAGACACGGGCTCAGAGCCACTCTGATCAGTGAAGAGAGCAGACCTTCTGGGGGCTGGTGATTGTACAAGACACAGGGAAGCCAGAGTACTAAGTTAAGACCTGAAATTTCTGGCCTTGTGATTCAAAAAGTTGACCATAACCATTTCATATGATTCACTCTAACATTGACTATCAGAGCAGTTTAAATTTGAACCTGCAGTCCGGAGAATCCACTGACAATTTTTGAACTGGGGAACAACACAGTGAACAGAGTTTTAGAATGGCTGCTCTGCCAAGAGATGTAGAGTGCTGGGTGGGGGAGCTTGGCAAAGAGAGCCAGCTGGGGCCTGATGCTGATGCCCCCGTGGGAGTGATCACGTCAGTAGGAAGGTGGTAGCAGTAGAAAGGAATTGGTGTAAGAATTTTTTGCATAAGAGTCAGATGGACTGGGGATGGACAGATGAATGGATGGATGGATGGATGGATGGATGGATGGATGGATGGATGGACGGACAGATAGGCAGATAGGCTCACAGTCATTCTTTTCCATTTTCCCAATAGCAAGTACAAAGGTAAGAGATGGCAGGGTGAGTGGGGACCTTCCCCTCAGGGAACAGGGAAATTTTTTCTCAGTGCAAAGGTGACTTTCCTGCTTGAGTATTAACCAGGGCCTCATTACAGTCAGTGTTCTCATGTTGGGGAAGTCTAGTGGGTGAACCTTTTCCCTCCTCTGGGATAAGGGGTATTATCCAAGTGGGCCTGAGGCTGCCTTGTTGTGGCTCTCTGGAGGGAGGTGAAGCTGTGGCGACTTGAGTGTTCAAAGGGGAATTCTGAGCCTCCGCACACAGGGATCCCAGTCCACCCTGTGTAACCCATCTCCACTGCCCCATTCCTCCCAGGATCTGCAGTGAGGACATCGAGTGCAGTGGACTGACCATTCCCAAGGCAGTGCAATACCTGAGCTGCCAGGATGAGAAGTACCAGGCCATTGGGGCCTATTACATCCAGCACACCTGCTTCCAGGATGAGTCTGCCAAGCAACAGGTAACTGGCTGCACACCTTCCTCCCTGATAGACCTGGGCCGGGTCTGGGTATGTCAGCTTGACCCTGCATTTAGAGAATGAGTGGGAGCACTTGCATTTGGCTCCTTCTCACTCTGCCCAGCTACTTGGGGAGAGGAGAATGTTTGCCATTGCCCAAGATCAGAGTTGAGCATCTTAACCCTCTGTGCAAAGCAAAGCACTCTGGTTGAATGGACATTGCCCCACAGATGTGGAGCTAGGTGTGTTTCCTCCATTGGTCATGGAAGAGACACTTCAGTGACAGCCATAGGTTCAACAGATACCCCTTTCCTCAAATTCCATTAAAGAGTATGACTCTGCACTCTTCAACTCCCTCCTCGTATCCCCTTTCTCTCCTTCCTCTTCCTAACCCCTCTCTCCCTCTCCCTCTCCTCCCCACCCTCCCTCCCTGTCTGTCTGTCTCTCCTCTCTCTCTCTCTTACACACACACACACACCATCTCATGATCCCCTCTCTCATGAGACATCTATGGTGGAGAACATGGCTTGTTTGTGCCTCCCAAGCTTGCTTGGCAGGGAGGACACCTATAGAACTATGCAATTCAACCCAGAGCTGGAAATGTATTTCCTAGAGAATCCAGGAGTAGTTTGCATCAAACCAAGCGAGAAAGGGTTTCCTTGAGAGGGTCTCCCTTATGTCTGCATTCTGCTTTAGAAATTTTTAAATGTATGTATATATTCATTTTCTTGTCTGATCCTCATCACCATACTCCAGAGGGGGAAAGTAGGGCCCAGGGACGAAAGTGGCTTGCTGAGGGTCCTCCAGCAAGGATGTGGGGGAGCTGGGATCTGATCCTAAGTCCTTTCTCTCCTGGCCTGTCATTTACCATGACCTCACACTGTATTAATTTGGGTTGACTTGGTTGTTTCTAAACTGAAAGTTGGTGGGGGTTTTTTGCTCTGAAAACCAGGCAACATGGCCATCCCTGTTCCTGCAGGTGTTTCATTTGGGAGGCATCTGCAAGCTAGTGGACCTCCTCCGCAGCCCCAACCAGAATGTCCAGCAGGCCGCGGCCGGGGCCCTGCGCAACCTGGTGTTCAGGAGTCCCCCCAACAAGCTGGAGACCCGCAGGCAGAACGGGATCCGCGAGGCTGTCAACCTCCTAAGGAGAACCGGGAGCACTGAGATCCAGAAACAACTGACCGGTAAGGATGCCTGGCCATGGAGAGGGCAAGGCTGCTGGCCCCTCAGGATATTGTCCTGAGAGCCCTATGGCACTGGCTTTGGCCAGTTTAGTGGTGTCCAGGTAGTGACCTTGGTAGTGTGCCTTCCCCCAGGAGGTCAATGTCTTTTTGAGGATGGAAGGCAAGAGGGCAGGGCTGATGTCCAGGCAGAGTTCACATTCAGCAGGCCCTGGGATTTGAAGATGATGGGAAAAAATGTAGAATATCATATATGGATAGCAATTAACAAGTCTTAAGCACCCACCCTGGGTCCAAAACCCATGCTAAGTGCTTCAGTGGGGGCCACAAGAGAGAGAAGACACCATGAAGGCCTCACATGGGACCAGGAAGATGAGACCCTGTGCAGAGTAACAATGGATAAGCATTTCTGGAATAACTTTCAGATGGAAAATAGAGAATGTTAGAAGATTCCGATACTGAAATGTATAGTAAAAACCATTGAGCAAGCAGGTGTTTTTTGATCACCTTCCAGGTGCTGAATTTTGACCTAAATAGAGAACTCTTAAGATGTTCTCTGCCCTCAAAGAACCTGCAGTCCCATTGGGACATTGAGAAATGGACTCATGAAACAATTAGATGATAGGTTTGGTAAACCTGATGTTCCTGGAAGGAGATGTTTCAGTAGGGCCCATTTACTAGAGCCCAGGCTGGTGGGGGAACTGCGGTTCCTGGGGTCTGCATCGCGTTGACTCTCCCCCACCCCCAGGGCTGCTCTGGAACCTGTCTTCCTCCGATGAGCTGAAGGGGGAGCTCATTACTGATGCCCTGCCTGTCCTGGCCGACCGGGTCATCATCCCCTTCTCTGGCTGGTGTGACGGCAACAGCAACATGTCCCGGGAAGTGGTGGATCCCGAGGTCTTCTTCAATGCCACGGGATGCTTGAGGTGAGCGAAGAGGGAACATGGGGTCTTCCTGCCCCGGCCTGAGACCCTTCCCCCAGAAAGCCCCATCTCAGGAAACATTTAGCCAGGCCAGAGAACATAACAGAAGCTCGGGCTGACCCTCCTGGGCAGGCCGCGAGACACGGTGGGTCCCAGGCATCCCTAACTTCCCTGGACCTGCGTAAGGCCTAGGACCCTGCAGCCTTTGGAGGGAACATAGAGACCATCTTAGGAATCTAAGAGTGGAAAGGCCTGGATCGGAATATTCAAATGGATCCAACCATTTTCCCCCTCCTCCAGCACCCCCCAAGTGCATTTCTTGTACTATCTTGAAGAGTGTTCTTTTAGACAAGTCCACTGATTGGCTGCTAATGAGTCACTTCCCAGCTGAGCGCTAAACCATTTGCTGTATTCATTGGCTAGAAGATGCCATCTTGCCCAAAGTTTCATGAGTTCTATACCAGGGTGTGGCAAGTCCCTGCGGAGCTATTGAGGGAGGGAATCTGGGTGTGCTCGTTTTAGAAGCAGAGATTTACAAGCAGGAAGGAAGACACAAAGATGCGGGTGCTGGTATGGAGGGTGGAGCAAGCTCTCCTTTGGGATAACCCCTTGCTGTAATGGGGTTTGTCTTCCCCAACTCCTGAGAGTGCCCCCCGCAGAGTGGGGTGCAGTTGGCATGTGCTTCTGTCTCAACTTGGGCTCCTCCCGGAAAGCCTCCCCACCAGCTTCCAGTGAGAGCCTCCAGGGAGCAGGGAGCTGGGGAGATGAAAAGCCTGTGTAATTAAGGCTTTTATGGGACTGCAGGCTGCTGGGAGGAGGTGGGCCCAGCCTGCTTGGGTTTGAGCCTACTGTGGGGGGCAGGCTCAGCTTCGGTGGGGAGGGTGCCTCTGGTGCCCAGCCCAGCCCCACATCAGTTCTGATCTCATCCGGCACCCACAGAGCTTCCTCCTGCCCCACAGAAAGGGACTGAAGAGGCGAGAGACAGGAGCTTCCAGCCCCAGTGGCAAGACGAGTGGCTTGGGCTGCCAGCTGCAGTGGAGGCCTCGACAGTCATAAAAGTCACAGATCGGAGGACTGAGTGCACAGAGAGGAGGGTAGAAGAGAACTAGGCTCAAACAGGACCCCATCTCAGCCTCAGCTAGGGCTGGGCAGAATTGGACTAAATGATTTTCTTTCCTTCCTTCTTCCTCTTTTCCTTTTTCCTCTTTGCTACTTTCTTCTCTTTGCTCTCTTCCTTCTTCTTCCCTCCCTCCTCCAACCCCTGCCCCATCCTCCTGCCCACCCCTCCCCCTCCTGTTCTCTTCCCTGC
>JAQZBX010080554.1:0-13803 GCA_029593785.1 Cabassous unicinctus | reverse complement strand
AAAAAAAAAAAAAAATGGCAGAAACATCTTTCTAAAAGCTCCAGAAAATAGTTAAAGGATTGCAGTAACAGGGCAAATGCCAAATCAAGAAAAGGACCACTTAAAAGCAGTAGGATTTCATGGTGCTGTGGCTGGCCCTACCTCATGTCCTCGCCAGCTTGATGTGGAGCTGGCCCACATCCCCAGTGTGGATACTTGGTCCAGATTCTGGAGGCAGCAAAGCAACCCTCATACACATACTGGGAGCATGTCTGGTGCAATCTGTCTGGTGGTGGTCAAAGGGAGCTACTGTCCCAGAATGTGGCCTGTATTTAGAATGTTGCTCAATGAACAGAATGCTGTGGTAGAACAGTCAAGCTGTGCTGCCTGGGGCAAGAGACATATAATGAAGTGCCGGGGACCATGAGGAAACTGTTTCTTAGGGAAGAGGGGGCATCTGAATCTGTGTAAATGCAGGAATTCCTAGAGACACACATGCAAGAAAAGAGGCATGTGCCAAAAGGATCAGGGAGGCCCTTCCCCTTTGGCCTAGAGCTATTCTCCAAACTCATTTGATGGATAATCCCTGAAGGAGAGCACTAACACAGGTCAATTTGCAAAGACTGGAAAAGGTGTTTTTCTTTTTGGAAATGATGGTCCAGGTAAAGAAACCATTAATGAGGAGGATCAGATCAGGAACATTCCAGATAAAGACTTTTAAAAAATGGTCCTAAATATGCTCAAAAAGCTAAAGGAAAACATCAACAAAGAACTAAACGTAAATCAGGAATATGATAGGTGAACACAAACAGAATATCAATATAGAGATGGAAAATAGGAAAAAGAACCAAGTAAAGCTCACAACCACAGAAAAGGAATTGAAATATTCCCAAGAGGGGTTCAATAGCAGATTGGAGTTAGCAAAATAGAGAATCAGTGAACTTAAAGGTAATACAATTGAAATCATTCAGCTTGAAGACCAAAAAGAATAAAGGATGAAGACACTTGGACAGAGCCTGAGGAACATGTGAGATGCCACCAAGTATAACTATATACACATTATGGGATTCCCAGAATAAGAAAAACAGAAAGGGGCAGAGAGAATATTAAAGGAAATAATGGCTGAAAATCTCCCAAATGACTGAAAGATATGAGTATATGAGTCTACAGTGCTCAATGAATTCCAAACAGAATGAACCCAAATATAGCACTGTGCCACATTATAATCAAACAATTGAATGCCAAAGATAAAGAGAAAATACTGAAAGGTATAAAAGAGAAGCAACAAGTCACATACAAGAGATTCTGAATAAAATTAAGTGCCAATTCCTCATCAGAAACCATGGAAGCAAGAGATATTTAAAGTACTGAAATTTTTTAAAAATGCCAATTAAGAATTAAATAACCATTCAAAAATATATTTTAAAAAATGAATAAGCATTTCCACTGAGATCAGGAACAAAACAAGGATGCCCACTGTCACCATTATTATTCAATATTGTACTAGAAGTTCTAGCTAGAGCAATTAGGCTAGAAAAAGAAATAAATGGTGCCCAAATAGGAAAGAAAGAAGTAAAACTTTCACTATTTGTTGATGGCATGATCCTATATCTAGAAAATCCTGAAAAATCCACAACAAAGTTACTAGAATTAATAGATAAGTTTAGCAAAGTGGCAGGATACAAGATTAATATGCAAAAATCAATAACTTTTCTATACACTACTGATGTGCAAACAGAGGAAGAAATCAAGGAAAAAATTCATTTATAATAGTGACTAAAAGAATCAAATATTTAGGAATAAACTTAACCAAAGACATAAAGGACCTGTTTTCAGAAAACAACACAATATTGTTAAAAGAAACCAAAGAAGACTTTAAAAAAATGGAAGGCTGTTCCGTGTTCTTGGATTGGAAAATTAAATATCATTAAGGTGTCAATTCTACCCAAACGGATTTACAGATTCAACACAATCCCCATAAAAATCCCAACAGCCTTTTTTGCAGAAATTGAAAAGCAAATAATCAAATTTATTTGGAAGTGTAAGGGGCTCCGAATAGCCAAAAATGTCTTTAAAAAGAAGAACGAAGTTGGAGGACTCCCACTTCCTGACTTTAAAGCATATTACTTAGATACAGTGGTGAAGATAGCATGGTACTGACATAAGGACAGACTGATTGGCCAAAGGAAGTGAATTGAGAACTCAGAAATGGACCCTCATCTCTACAGTCAAGTGATTTTGGACAAGGCTGTTAAGCCCATCCAGCTAAGCCAGAACAGTCTACTCAACAAATGGTGCTGGGAGAATTGTATAGCCATATCCGAAAGAAAGAAAGAAGACCTCTATCTCACACCTTATATAAAAATAAACTCAAAATGGATCAAGGACCTATATATAAAAACAACAACATAAAAGTTCTAGAAGAAAATATAAGAAAACATCTTTAAGATCTTGTTATAGGTGGTAGTTTCTTAAACCTCACATCCAAAGAACAAGCAACAAAAGAAAAAATAGATAAATGGGACTTCCTCAAAATTAGAAACTCTTGTTCTTCAAAGGAGTTATCAAGAATGTGGAAAAACAGCCTTCTCAATGGGAGAAAATATTTGGGAATCACTTATCTGATAAGGGCCTAATATCCAGCATATGTAAAGGAATCCTACATCTCAAAAATAAGAGGACAAACAAGCCATTTAAAAAAATGAGCAAGAGATTTGAATAGACACATTTACAAAGAGGAAATACAAATGGCTAAAAAGCAAATGAAAACATGTGCTAACTATTAGAGAAATGCAAATCAAAACTACAATGAGATATCGTTTTATACTTACTAGACAGGTGGCTATTAAAAAAAAACAAGAGAGAACTGCAAGTGTTGGAGAGGATGTGGAGGAATGGGAAGCCTCATCCACAGCTGGTGGGACTGTAGAATGGTGCAGCGATTGGGAAGGACAGTTTAGTGGTCCTCAGGAAGCTAACTATAGAATTGCCATATGATCCAGCAATCCCACTGCTGGGTATATACCCAGAAGAATTGAAAGCAGGGACATGAACAGATATATGCACACCAATGTTCATAGCAGCATTATTCACTATTGCCACAAGATGGAAGCAACCCATGTGTCCATCAACAGATGAATGGATAAGCAAAATGTGATATATACATACAGTGTAATATTAATCAGCTGTAAAAAGGAATGAAGTATTGACACATGGGACAACATGAATGAATCTTGAAGACCTTGTTGAGTGAAGTATGCCAGTCACTAAAGGACAAATATTACATGAGGTCACTGATATGACCTAAGCCTAATGAGTAGACTCAGAGAGCTAGAGTATAGAAGATAGGTTATCAGGAGACAGAAATGAAGTAGAGTGTGTTGAGGTGATGCTCAATATGGGCAAAACCCATAAGGTGGAACGGGGTGGTTTGGCAGTGGATGGGAGTGATGGTGGTGCAGGCTTGTGAGTGAGGTTGACAGTGGTTGAATATGAGGGTAAGCAGGGTGGAGTCAATTGGGATGGAATATCCATGGAACAAAGGGAAGGGCTATAGGAAGGAACAGGTGAACTCTAGGATTTGTAGGTCTGTGGTAGAAACTACAATGGGAGGAATTTTTTCCCCCACAAATATGGCAGGGGAGGGTCACTGGTGAAGGGTGTTGGTGTTGATATGTGTGATAGGGTGCACCTGGGGCATGCTTCTATGGAATATGAATGTGTTCATCTTGTCATAGTGCATTATCTCACTGGGTGGAGACCCACACAATAAACAAGAAAATATTAAACTCCCATCCTGGGGAGTCCTGCTACCTTCTCAAATAGAGGAGCAAGAACCTTTTGAGTACATTAGCAGTGCCTAATAAAAGAAAACAGACCAGTATGTCAAGCCCTCAATATTTATATATGTAACTATGAATCTTATTCTTAAAAAATTGAAACTTAGTGGTTGCCATAGGTTCTGAGGGGAGGGGCATAGAAGAATGGGCAGAATACAGGGTGTTTTGGGGGCATTGGAATTTTTCTGCATGATCTTGCAGTGATGGGTAAAGGTCATTATGCATTTTGTCAGGACCTATAAAAATATATGGTGCAAAAGGTAAACCATAATGTAAACCATTGACCATGGTTAGTACCATTGCTTCAATATTTGTTCATCAGTTGAACAAATATACCACACTTACGTAGGATGTTATTGGTAGGGGAGGATGTGGGGAGGAGGGGTAGGGTATATGGGAATCCCCTATATTTTCTATTTGGCTTTTCTGTAACCTATAGCTTTTTGGAAAATAAAGTGAAAAAATACAAGACACTTGGGGAACATAAAGAAGAAACTGTCAATATATATTAAAGATAACAGATCTTATGGGGATCAAAGGCACTATACAATATTTTTTTAATTTTTTAATTTTTAAAACATTTTTTACTTTATTATTCTTTTAGTTGTCTTTGTTTTGGGGGAGGTTTTGGATTGCAGAAGGTTTGCAACTGTGGCAGGGGAGCAACACTGCTGCAGGGTAAAGATGGTGGGAAGATATGTGAGGAGTGGTGACCTGGAGCGTGCCTCTATGGAATATGAAGGTGTTCATATGGTTATGAAGTGTTGTCTCAGTGGATGGAGATCCACAGAATAACCAACAGAATATTGAATTCCCATCCTGGGTAGTCCTGCTACATTATCCCACATAGAGGCAAGAATCTCTCCTAGTGAAGGAGGACAGACCTATACACCAGGCCCTTGATAATGATGCTTGTACTTATGAACTTTGTTCTTATGCAACTGAAACTTAAACTAGTAATATATATTGCCTAAGAATTATCTCCTGAAAATCTCCTTGTTGCTCAAATATAGCCTCTCTTTAAACCAAACTCAGAATATAAATTCACTACCTTCCCCCTGATGTGGGACATTACTCCCAGCAATGAGCCTTCCTGGAACTGAGGGATTATTCCCAAGCACCAATTGTTGATGTATTTGGAAAAAGACCTAGAACAAAAGGAGGAAATATTAAATACAAATGAGTTTTTATGGCTAAGAGATTTAAAAAATAAAGTGAGTTGGGAGGTCATTCCAGAGGTTATACTTATGCATGTCTTGGGAGGATCTCACTCTCTGCCACAAGTACCTTAAGCAGGGGTGCTCCTGATGGATCTAGGGACATCTAGACACTATAGGCAGGGCAGTCAACACCAGGAAATAGGCATCCTGTCAGTGGGCCTTACTTTGGAATATATAATAACCTATCTTTCTAGTGTATCAGAGTTAGACTCATTTATAATTTTCCTACACATGGTTCACTTATTTCAATCTATAATTAGCACTATACCCATTAAATGTATGTCCCAGAGATTTGAGTCTTGCCACTGTTCATATGCCAGTTGAGCTATGAATCTCATCAGAGTTGCAGCCAACATCTATTCTCCAATTTATCAGACTCACCCAGAACAACTAACAAAAGTTTGATGATAGACAACACCCATCCCAAAAAACAGAGTGTAGGTACAACTGCAAGTAACAGTTCCATCCATCTGCCTCATGGGATCTAAGCATCCTCTCAATCAGAAGCAGAGTGGGCATCACCATCCCGAAATCCTTAAGATTGAGGAATTATCAAACATAAGAGGGAAATGCAACTATGGACTAAAGTAGGCATTATTATTCTAGTAATGGAACAACTTGTAACATTGATATAAAGACAGTGGTCACCAGAGTTTCTGAGGGGAGGAAGAGGGAAGAATAGATTTAACTTGGGGCATTCTTGGGACACTGGAATTCTTCTGTATGATATTGCTAAAATGGATAAAAGCCATTATACATTTTGTCAAAACCTATAAAATTGTGTGCTACCAAGTGTAAACCATAATGTAAACTATAGACCATGGTTAGTAGGAATGCTTCAGTGTGTGGTTATCAATTGTAGCAAATGTATCATACTAATGAAATATGTTGTTAATGGGGAAAAGCATGGGAGTGTAGAGTATATGGGAATCCCCTATAGGTTCAATGTAATATTTATTTAATCTAAAGCTCTTTTTTTTAAAAAAAGAGAGATGAAGATGTTAGCAGAGATGTATTTTATAATAATAGTGTGACTCCATTCTGAAGATGTTACACTTAATTAATTTACATATAACATATAAACATGCACCTTAAAAAAGAGCACCAAAATACATTAAACAAAAACTGACAGAAATGAAGGGGGACATAGACAATTCAACAATAATACTCAGAGATTTAAATGCCCCACTTTCAATCAATGACAGAAAAACAACTAGGTAGAAGATTGAAAAGTTTTGAATAACACCATAAGCCAACTAGACTTAGACATCTGGAGGACAATCTATTCAACAACAGATTATGCATTATTTTCAAATGCAGAGGAAACATTCTTCAGAATAGATCATGTGGTAGGCCAAAAAACAAACCTCAATAATTTTAAAAGGATAGAAATAATACAAAATATATTCTCCTACAACATGGAATGAAATTAGAAATCTATAGCAGGGGAAAATTTTGTGAAATCACAAAATTGTGGACATTAAGCAACATACTCCTAAATAACCAATTTGTCAAAAAATAAATCATAAGGGGAATTACAAATTACTTTGAGATAAAACAAAATGAAGACCCAATTTACCAAAATGTATTGAATGCAGCTAAACCAGTATTTAAAGGGAAATATATAGCTGCAAATGCCTCTTTTTAGAAAAGAGAAAATTCTCAAATCAATAACCTAACTTTCTACCTTAAGACACTGGTAAAAGAATAGCAATGTAAACCTAAACCAAATAGAAGGAAGGAGATAATAGTGATTAGGGTATAAATTAGTGAAATAAAGAATAAAAAATCAACTGAGGAAAATCAATAAAACCAAAAGCTGATACTTTGCAAACATTTATATACTTGACAAACCTTTTGCTAGAATGAGTAGAAAAAAAAGAAAGAAGACTCAAATTAGTAGAATCAGAAATTAGTAAGGAAATATTACTGCTAATCTTACAGGAATAAAAGGTATTATATATGAATACTATGAACATATGCATGAACATATGAATATATTAGATGACTTGGAAGAAATGGACAAATTCTTAGAATAATATAAACTACTGAAACTGACACAAGAAGAAATAGAAAATCTGAATATACCTAAAACAAGTAAAGAGAATGAATTAGTAATATAAAAATCTAGGGGAGCAGATGTGTCTCAAGCAGTTGGGCACATGCTTCCCACATGGGAGGTCCCAAGTTCAGTTCCCAGTGCCTCCTAAAGAAGACAAGCTGACAACGAGCAGACAGATGAGGGAGTCATCTCAGCCGGGGGTGGGGGGGGTGGATTAAAAAAATCTACCACAAAGAAAATTCTGGGCCTACATTGCTTTACTGGTGAATTCTACCAATTCAATTATTTAAAGAATAAAGAATTCTACACAAACTATTCTAAAATATGGAAGAAGAAGTAGCACTTTCCAAGTAGGAGGCCAGTATTATCCTCACACCAAAATCAGAGAAAGACATTACAGGAAAGGAAAGTGGGAAACAATACCACTTAAGTATGTGGATTCAAAATCTCTTAATAAAAGAGTACCAAGTCAAATTTAAAACATACAAATAATTACACACCATGATCAAGTAGAATTATCCAAGGTTTGTTTAGCATCCAAAAATCCATGAATGTAATACTCCATATCAATAGAATAAAAATCCAATAGCACATGATCATTTCAATATATTCAGAGGAAACATTTTATGGAATCTAATACTCTTTCATTATAAAAAACACTCAACAAATTAGGGATAGGGATGCTCTTAACCTGATAGATATTAATAGCATCTATGAAAAACTCATAATTAACATCCTTAGTGGTGACATCATGTCTTTCCTCTAAGATCAGGAATAGGATGAAGATGTCTGATGTTAAGCCCTCTTTTCAACATTGTACTAGAGTTCTAGCCAGAACAATTAGGAAAGAAAAAGAAATTACTGCCATCCAGATTGAAAGGATAGAGTAAAACTACCTCTATTCACAGATGATGCAATCATTTGGTGGAAAAATTCTAAGACATCCACTAAAATACTATAAAGACTAATATGAGATAAGCAAGGTTGTAGGATACAAGATCAATACAGAAAAATTGGTTGAATCTGTATACATTTATAATGATGACTCTGAAAAGGAAATTAAGAAAACAATTTCATTTACAATAGCTACCTGCAAAAGAATGAAATTGAAACCTCACATTACACTATATACAAAAATTAATTCAAAATGGGCCAAAGATCCAAAAGTAAGACCTAAACATATAAAACTTTTAGAAGAAAACATATGATAAATATACACAACCTCATAGTGATTATTTAGAATTTTGGAAACCAAAACAAATGCCTAATATAGCTAAAACAGTAATGTCATGATTGGTGACAGCCATAGAAAATCCCATGTTTTTAAGGGATGAATTCACTGCTAAAGAGAAGATCTTAAAAAATGCTATAGCTGACAATTCCCTAACCTCATTTGACTCGATAACCTTAGACCTTTACCCTAAAGATACACACAGAAGCACAGTTCACAATAAGGATACATACACCAAAATTACATCACTGGAATCATGATATGTTATACTACAATCCTTAGAGTCCTGTAAATTCTTTGCAAAAGGATTTATGCACTATATTTCTTAATTTGTTACAATAGGTGAATGGCTTAAGGCATATAAAGGAACAATACAGAATAAGGATTATTATGCATAACGTTACCCACTTGTGATACACTGCAGGTTATCAAATGACATCAACTATTTCAACACCAGAATTTGGAAACCTAACTACTTGCAAAAGACATCTGTCATAGGTGACCTTACTATTGTAGCATATACCTCACTATTTAGTAAAAGAGAATTAATGCCTAGGGTGAGGGCACCAATATGCAGTATATACTTTTGAGAACCATATAGCCTACCATTTATGGATTTGCCACTTAGGCAGAACTGTAAAAGCAGGAAACCTTTGCAATTTCTATGGGGATTAGTAAGAGGATTTATAGGAACTTTGATATCACAATACCAGATAAAGCAAATGGATGTAAAATTAGAAGATTTTAAAAGAATACAACAAAATTTCTATGTCCATGTGATGGTAGCTGTCTTATATTTAGGAATTCAAATTAAAAATATATATTAAATTATGCATCACATTCAGGAACATGGGGAAAGGGGAAAGGAATCATTAGACACTTTAAAAACATAAATAGGTTAGATGGATCTTAACACTCAAAAAATAAGGAAAACTATTGATAAATGCAGCTAAAAACAATATAATACACTGCAGCAGAAGCTAAGGGATGTGAGGGTATATTTTAAGACTAGCATTTGTAACAGGTAGGTATCGAATATTGCTGATAATCTAACTAGATCCAAATTAGATGTGACTTGTGATAATGGATGTGATTACTGAGGAGCATGTGAAATGTGACTATTAGCCTTGAAAGGAAGAATGTGGAAATTGGCATACCACACTATGGAAATGCTCCTGTTTTGAAAAGGAGTATGGATGTGTAGAAATAAAAGGTATACAGACACCAGCACAGAACACAGAAGAGTGGACATTAGTTACTTACCTAATCCCTAGATGCACAGAGATACCAGTAATAAACATACTATGATTTTAGCTGAAATTCCAGAGAAACTGCTAGTCTCTAATCCAGGTAATTGGACTAGGATAATATACTCTAAAAATGAAAGAAATCTAACATTGGAATAAAGGAAGAAATGTGAAATTTTTCCTCCAAGGTTTTATCAAATTTTAGTGAATTACAAACATTACAATTGGCGGAAAAATTCATTATACCCGGTCCATAAAAGATAAAGGAACTCTGAGGTTGAACCATGAGGCATATTGTATTGCTAATAAGGAATTAACACTAATTAATGTAAATAAAACATTGGCAAAATATGATCAGGAAAAAGAATACTTAAAGGAAGAGATGAAACAGATCCATTCTTTATTACAAAAGACAGAAAAGGATCATGATATATAGTTTCCAAAAATGATGGCTGCATTAAATACTGCCTATATAACAACAGAAGAACCATTGCAGCATGCTATAAGCCCTTGCACACCCATTAGTATTGTAAAAATGATATTTACTTGCAACAAAAATTGTCACGGTAACATATGTGGACGTTATACAAAAATGAAGTTTTAGAAAGTAGGAGAATGGATGTTTTAACATGTTAAAAATTATAGCAGCTATTATATTGGTTGTATTAAGAATTACAGTATTAAATGCTTATAAAAAGAGAAAATACAAAAATATTGTGATCTAAGATCAAAGAGTGAAGCATTTTCTCATTTGTAATAAACCATTTTCAATCATCAAAAAAAGACATTTGCAGATTTTTTTCCCCAAAGAGAATTATTAAATGCTGAAATTTATGAAAACTCTGCTTGAACCTAAAATATCATGGGTATAGGGAGCCCTTGTGGAATAAAAATGCAAAAATAAACATCAATCTATTTAATTATCCTGATTCTGTGATGTTTATTTCTAACAATAGTGCTATTATAACATGACAGAATTATGATTATTTCGAATTAATTATTATTTTATATTAATATCTGCATAGTGTTTTCATGTCACTTTATTTTCAGGGAAGGAACTCTATTATGTAAATATCTTCTAATCTAGAGTCATAGGTGTTTTAATTTCCTAGGCTGCCCCAGCAAATACCATGAAATGGGTTGACTTAAACAATAGGAGTTTATTAGCTTACAGTTTTGAGGCCTGGAAAACGTCCAAATCATCAGGGATCATCAGGGTGGTTCTTTCTTTCTGACGAGCAGCTGTAAGTTTTCCTTGGCTCCTTTGCCACATGGGAAGTCACATAGAAGCGTCTGATGATCTCTCCCTCCCCTTCTGTGTTTCACTGATTTCAGCTTCTTGCTTCTGTAGCTTTCTCTATCAGTGTCTGAATGAAATTCAATCTTCTAAAGGACTCCAGTAACAGGATTAAGATCCACCCTGGTTGAGGTGGAAAACACCTTAACAGAAGTAACCTCATCAAAAGTTCCTATTTATAGTAGAATACCAGTAAGTCCACTCTAGTCCATACTTCATTCCCCAATCCTGAGGATTCTGGGAGAGAATGTAAACTATAATCCACGCTCTGTGGCAATGTCCCAAAATGCATTTATCAATTGCAATGAATGTAGGATGAAAGATGCTGTTTTTGTGGGTAAAAGTGGGAGGTATGGGGAGCAGGGCATATGAGAATCCCTATATTTTTTATGTAACATTTATGTAATCTAAGTATCTTTAAAAAAATTAAAGAATATATATTTTTTAAAGTTCCTATTTACAATGGGTTTACACACACAGGAGTGGATCAGACTTAAGGACATGTTTTTCTGGGGTACATACATCTTCAAACCACCACAATAGGGTCATTCATGTGTGATATGGAAAGTAATTGTATGTTACACTGAATTTTTTAAAAATGCTTTCTTTTTAGCTTTCCTTATCACATATACCACATAAATGTCTTTCACTGATTTTTGGACATGATAATCAAAATTATCAGAAAAGTTTGCTGCTGTTATAGATAATATATTTGGAAAAGTGGACACTATACATTATATTCAATTTTAGCTAAAAAAACCTTCATTTAAGTATTTCTTTAATACAATAGAAAATGGATTTTTAAAGTATAATTCAAGCGTGAGAAGCAACATGAAATTTAGAAAGTGAACTTTATTTTTAGAAAATTTATTACCATTTTCATCTTTACATTGAATTAATTTCAAAGGTATATCCGAATATTCCACTATCACCTTGTCCATGATTCACTATCAGGTTGTCCATGTGTCCATGCTTTCTGTTGTTATTCCTGGCTCTTGGCCTTATCTAATTACTTCTGAAATGAACTGCTACAAGTTAGAAGTGAACTATAAAATAGCCAAATCTTTAGATAATGCACTAATACAATCTAGTCTGAAAACCCAGCATTTCTCTAATAGTTCCTTTAGGAGGAAGTAAACATTTTTGAGAAGGGTGTTTCAAATGCTCGTAGAAGCATGAGAACTGGGAAATGACAGAAATAAATAGAAGTATTGTTAAATGGAGATCTAGAAAATTATATGTGTGCATGTGTGTTTTTTAATAGCTTGCTGTAATGTTAATGATATTTTTCTACTTTCTATGTGTCCAGAACATGTAGGGCTTAATTTTGAAGGCTCTTGGAGAGCAAATGCCAAATTCATAAACATTATTTCTGTTTGTGATTTTTTGTTTTGTTTTGTTGTTGTTTATTTATTTATTTATTTATTTTGCAGTACCTACTACAATCAGGCTCTTAATAGTTGCTTTTTGCTAAGGATTTTTCCTTAAAAGTTTCAGAGAGAGCTTTTAGTTGTAAAGCTTCAGTTTCTTTAAGATATATCAGTAAATTTCCCAGCAATTAAATTTAACACAAGAAGCAATGCCAATCTGCATTTCTTGGAATTTAAATTATGTTTCACCTATATATAGGTGAAACCATATATAATATGTTTCACCTATTCAGATGACTCTGAATATGAGTCTCTTCAATTACTGCTAATATGATATAATGGCAAAATTAGTTTAGAGGATGTTCAAATTTTTAGAAATAAATCAGGCTAGAAGGATTTCCTTACTTAAGAATACCAATTTATCCCTGTCATCCACTTTTTTTTCTTTTTTAAATTATTATTATTTTTTGTCATCCACTTTTTAAGCAAATACAAGCAATATCACTGAACAAAATTATGCTTTTGTGAACTGAATAGTAACTCAGGTTAAATATATATTTCATAACATGAAAGACAATTAGTGATGTGACCAGTCAGGATATTTTTCACCATGTTTAATCATCCATAACCAAAATGATAATTGAGTGTAGAAGAGGTGAAATTATTTTTCTTTAAAATTTAACAGTGACAATGAATGGAAATTAAAATTTGCTATCTAAATTCTGAGTAACAGAAAAAAATAAAAGCTAGTTAAAACATTGATAATTATGAATTACTAATTTAATTTACTGTTATATGTCATTACTGCATGAGTTAAAATAGATCAATCAACATATATTTAATAAGTGCATATTATGTGCACTCTCATTTTCTTATCCAAGAAATACAAACACATTGCCTCTCCAGTTTCAAAGTCACTGCAATCTGTTCATATTTGTAAGCTCTCTACTGGCATCTCAGCCATAAATCTATGAGACATTATTTTATTTACTCTCTCTTCATTATTTGAAATATTTTCCATCTTGTCTTTTCATCACACAGGCTCTGTCAAACCACAGCAATCACAAGTAATCTAACCCATATAAATTTCCAACCCTTTTCTCAAGCTAGTGAAAAAAAAAGATCACACAAATATATGTAGTCACTGATTTACATTCTAACTTGGCCCTAACTGTTGTCTGTAATTTTTTTTTACTTCTTTAATAGCTGTCTCTTCAATTTTCCTAAATTTTAAATCTAAATTAAGCTTTTTCTTCAAATTGTCTATATTTGGACATAATTGGGAGAAAAGGACCCATTCAAAAAGAACTCTCATAACTTCTTCCCATACTACCTGCAAATTTATTTAATTACTACCATTAATTTTATAATTATATGTGCATTTTTTATCTTTTCACAAAATCTCAGGATATTATCACATATCCTGCCTGCTCTTTATCTTTTTTCTTTTTCTTTTTTGGGGGGAAGAGGGGAGGCAATGTTTTTTTTGTTTTATTTTGTTTCTGTATTAAGGAATGCCTTGCTATAGAATAGGAAGTATTCAAATATCAGTTAAAAT
>JAQZBX010080553.1:0-13805 GCA_029593785.1 Cabassous unicinctus | reverse complement strand
ATTTACTATACTAAGAGAATGTTAAAAATTCATTGACTAAAACCATTTACAAGTTTTTGCAGAAACTGAAAAAATCTCCCTCCCTTCCCCGTGTGGAAGTGTGAAAGCCCCCAAAGCTCCAATTCTCCCTCAAGGAGGAAGTAGGCACCAGAGGAGTCTATAAAGCTTATAATATCAACTGCTTTATTTCTTCCCTGGGGGGCGGGGGGAAGCCCTTAAAAGTTATATACACTTTACCGCGTTTTATTTTCTTTAGGAAACAGTAATGACACCATTAGGCGATATTTACCTTAATTGTGATTTAGCGCATCGTAAAAAAATCATGCTTAAAAATTCTTGACGTTGCTTATTAGTCCAGAGGTCAAACCAATGACTTATAAGAGTGACTCTTTCCTGAAAGAGCTGTAAGGAAGGGAAAGAAGGACATTTTGCTGAGCAGTTCAGTATGTTCTTGGCTGCTGAGCAATCTGGAGGCACTCTACTGAGAATCTCACAGCTCATATTTGCACAGCCGAGCCGGGCAGGTTGGGGCAGGTGGAAAAGGCTGACAGGAGATGAAATTACAGAGGGGCTCAAGGAGCCTCTTTGGAAAACAAAGAGGTAATGAGTCCTGGCTCTTTCTTCACCTAGGCTAACACAGCCTGGGGAAACACAGGCTCCATGCATGGAGTCTTGGATACCGTCATTTAACTGTTTGAGGTGAGTATCATTTCACTAACCCACAGCCCTGGCTGTCGTAGCATCTTGCCAACTGAAAGTACACAAACAGTGCTAAACAGCCATGTCAGTCATGCGTCCCAGAAAGACACACCCCAAGGGCAGCAACCCCCCAAACCTGGGTTTCAGGTTTTCCATCTTTGCTCAGAGAGACAGACTCCCAGTGTCCTTAGGAGCAGGTGGGCTGCGGCCCCGTTGGTGAGCCCGCCTGAGCAGGGCACTGGAGCCCGGGGCCTACCCATCCAGGGACCTCTTCCTGCAGGAACTTTCCAAGGGGGACCCCCAGGCTCCATCGCCCTCACAGCTGGCACGGGAGGGAGCAGGGTCAAAGGACACACAAAGAAACACATGTTAACCCCACCCCCCAAAATGGCCTCTTTTCTCCTTCCCCCTTAGAGCCACCAGGGCTGTCCCTGGAGGGACAGAGTGAAGGGGGGCAGCTCCCCAGACTCCCTTAAGAGGAGATGGGGACCGGGGTGAAAAGACACTATCTTTCGGGCAAACAAATCTAGGAGGTTTTTTTTTTAAGAGCACAATTTTTATCTTTAAGTGTACAATTCAGTGGTATTAACTGCATTCACAGTGTGTGCTATCATCACCATTATCTATTTCTGAAATTTTTTTTCTCATCCCCTCAAACAGAATGTTCTACTTCTGTTTCTCTTAACTTGCCTATTCTAGATATTTCATACGGGTGGACTCATCCATGTGTCCTTTAGAGTCTGGCTCTTTCATGTCACATAGTGTTTTCAAGGTCCAGGCGTGTTTCAGCATGTATCAGAGCTTCATTCTTTTTTACGGCTGAACAGTAGCCATTGCATGGGTAGACAGTATCCATTCATCTATTGATGGACACTTGGGCTGTTTCCACCCTTTGGCTATTGTGGAAAATGCTGCTGTGAGCACTGGCATGCAAATATCTGTTTGGGTCCCTATTTTCAATTCTTTTGGACTTGAAACTAGACTTATTTTTGTTTAAATAAACTGTCTCAAAAACTAAATTCTTTAGAGGAGGTTTTAAAAATATGGCAGCATGAGACTCCATATATAAACTTACATATTAAACTTGTTCTGTTCTAGAGAATGTAACTCACCTGTCTGTTTAGTGACTTGTTGCTAAAAGGTGTCCAGGCACTGAATCTTGTGTGGAAGCTCTCCATTTCCAGGATTTCTCTGGAAGAATCCTCAACTGACATCTCAGCAAATTACTTTCTTGGAGTCCTGGGAACTACAGGTTCATTTCAATAGATGTTTATTTAAGGTCATCCAGAAACATCCAATGTATTACTATTGTTCTTACAGGAATTACCTAGATTCATTTTTAAACTTCATATAAATAGTCAATCTCCATTATTCATGGATTCTGTATTTGCAAATTCACCTACTTGCTAAAATGTATTTGTAACCTCAAAATCAATACCATTTGCAGACTTGGTCAGAGTGGTGGAAATTTTGAGTTACCCAACAATTGTGCCCCCAGCTGAGGTCAAACAATCTGACACTCAGTCTTCTTGTTTCAGAGCTCTTATGATAAACAAGTGTCCTCAACACAGTATATTTAGTACCACATTTCTTGTATTTTGGGGCTTTTTGTTGATTTTGCTGTTTGAAACAGCCCCCAAGCGTAGGGCTGAAGTGCTGTCTAGTGTTCCTAAGACCAAGAAGGCTGAGATGTGCCTTATGGAGAAAATACACGTGTTAAAAAGAGCTTCGTTCAGCATGAATCACAGTGCTGCTGGCTGTGAGCTCAATGTTAATAAACCAACAGTACATATTGAACAAGATGTCTTTAAACAGAAACACCCAGAAAACAAGGTTATGTATTCATCAGTTGAAGAAAATGTGTGGCCAGAGACTCAAACAGAAACCTAACGCTATATTTTCTGTAGGAGCAGTGGGACAGCAGTTCATGGCAACTTTGTAGATAACAACTGTGAATCATAATGGCAATGAACTGTGCATCACCAAGGTCTCGTGACGATAAGCCACACAAATGTACACGGGGACTCCAAATCATTGCACTCACTGCAATTCTCATGTACCCCAAACTGAATCCACGCCAGAGATGGTTTTTACTTTGCTGGGAAAATGGGAGGCAAAAATAAAAATTTCAGGAACTGCTGTTAATGACTCAAAATTTGGCATGACTCCTTATCAACTTTTTCATTACCCAAAAAGTAAGAATTTGAGGTTCTCAAAGAGTGCACTCCACCCTGCCAATCTTTGGGGGACACAAGCCAAAGAGGATGTGGAGAAAAAATTAGGCTAATATATTAGTAATCTATTGCCACATAACAAATTACCCCTCAAATTAACAGCACGAAACAACAAACATTTACCCTCTCAAAGTTTCTGTGGGTCAGTAATCCAGAGGCAGCTCTGTGGAGTCACCCACCTCAGCGTCTGTCCTAAGGCTGCAGCCAAGCGCCGGCTGGGGAGCCGGCAATCTCGTCAGAAGCTTAAAGCTCACTGCTGTGGCTCCTGGCAGGGTGCAGTGCCTCACGGGCTGTTGGACCGAGGGCCTCAGCGCACCCTGGCTGAGGGCCAGAGGCTGCCCCCAGTCCCCTGCCATGTGGGCCCCTCCCTAGGGCAGGTCACAACATGGCAGCAGCTTGCACCCAAGTGAGCAAATAAGAGTACAAGAGAAGCTGTGCACGAGGAAAACCGCAGGCTCTTTGTAACCTGGCCTCAGGTGTGACATCCCATCGCTTTTGCTATATTCTGTCAGTTAGCAGCAAGTCACCAGGTCCAGCCCCCACTCAGGAGGACAGGGTTACAGAAGGGCACCCTCATTTCCACAGGCAGACCACACTTGCCCACTCCTTAGGGGAGACAGCCCACAATTCCATTTAATCAGTATTTTGAGCTCAGAGTCCGGGAGATATAAACGATCCACAACAGCCTCCACAGGTCCAGCTACAGCTCCTCTCGACCCAGAGACCTGTGGACTAACGAGATATACTATCTGGCCCCTGCCCCATACACACAATACATATCGCGTTGGAACAGGAGAAGTATAGCTGCAACCAAAATTCCCACTTGTAAAGGGGACGAACGAGAGACATAGAGAAGAGGTAGGCCACAGCAATTCCAAACTCCTGCTGCAGACGGCTGGGGCCCAATGATCACAGTCAGTCACAAACAATCACATTTTCTTTTAGTTCATGTTGGTGACGCTTTCGGAAATGCAACGCTCTCAAAATCTACCTCAAATTATTTATTTGATTCCAAGTAGTGCTTTATGCCGCAACTCATTAGACTGTGTTCTCTCTCTCTACGTTTAGCTGCAGGTGTTTTGAGCCTATCAGGCTTGCTCAGGAAGAGCCACACCCTAAGTCTCCCTTTCCTGAGACGTTTTTCCATCTGAGGGTCCTGGCAGGGCGACACCTTATCCCATTCAGAGATTCTAACAATGGTGTGACTTGGTCCTTGCCACTAGGCAGAGTTTTAGCAGCGTTTGTGGCTCAAAACCCTTCTCAGTTTTTTCTTTACTAGCTCAAGATGTGACTCAGTTACATCTTCCAACCTTGCAAGTCCCTGAGGTTGGACTCTGAATTCCTTTCTTCCCTGCTTACAAATCAGACAAATATTCTCTGAGCTCCTCTATTTCTTATACTACCTTTGCAAATGCAGCCAGTGAACTCATTCCAATAACATTCATTTTCCTACCTTTGACTAAAATAAAAGTTCATCAAGTATGTAATATGCTCTTCAATCTATTGCAGACTATAGCTTTACAAAAGTTTTCCACTACATAACATGGATTGACATCTTTCCAAGTATCCAAAGACAATTTCACTGTTGCTATGGGAGCACCCTACTGCCAGAATCAGTTTCTGTATCAGTCTAGACTGGCTAGGTTATGCTATGCTAATAATGAGAAAAACAAAAATTCCAGGAACTTAAAACATTTATTTCTTATTAAAGTTCTGGGTTCATCTTAAGAGGTTAGTATAACCTTGATACCAAAACTCAAAAAGAAAGGAAAATTACATGGCAACATTACACATGAATACTCAGTAAAAATTCCAGAGAAAATGTTAGCAGACAAAATCCAGAGACGGATACCAAAAGAATAATGAACAAATAGGATTGATTTCCAGGAATGAAAGTTTGTTTTAACATTAGAAAACCAATGAATTCAATCCACTACATTTGATTACTTTAATACATGCAGAAAAAGTGTTATTAAAATAACAAATGGAAAGGAACTTCCTTGATGTGATTAAAGGCCAACTGCAAAACATTTTAAGCAAAATCATACTTAATATTAAAACAATAAAACATTGACAGCTTCCCTTTGAGCAACAATAAAAGGACGCCGGGGGAGTGGATGTGGCTCAAGCAGTTGAGCACCTGTTTCCCACATAGGAGGTCCCGGGTTCAATCCCCAGTGCCTCCTAGAAACAAAAAGCAAAACAAAACAAAAAACCCAACTCAGGGGAGCTGATGTGGCTCAGTGGTTGAGCACTGGCTTCCTACATACAAGGTCCCAGGTTTAATCCCAGGACCTGGTACCTCTGGGGAAAAAAAAAAAAAAAAAAAATGATACCTGCTGTATTAGTCTCCTATGGCTGCTGTAACAAATGACCACCAACTTAGTAGCTTAAAGAAACACAAATTTACTCTCTTCAAAGTTTTGAGGTTGGAAGTCCAAACTGATTGCATAGGATTGTGGTTCTTCTGGAAGCCCTAGGGGAAACTTTCCTTGCCTCTTCCTACTTCTAGAAGCTTCCTATATTCCTTGTCTCATGGCCCCTTCCTCCATCTTCAAAGCCAGCAGGATACCATCTTCTCTCCTTTCTGATCTTTGCTTTTGTCCTTCTCCATATCTCTGACCCTTCAGCATCCATTTTATGAAGTTCTTGTGATTAGATCAGGCACACTGGGTAATCCAGGATAATTTCCCCCATATCAAGACCCTTGACTTAATTAAATCTGCAAAGCCCCTTTCTCCATGTAAGGCAACATATTCACAGGTTCCAGGAGTTAGGACACAGACATCTTTGGGAGCCATTATTCAGACTACTACACCACTCTCACTACTTCTAAGAAACATTGTAAAGAAGGTGCAAGCCAATGCAGTATGGCAAGAAAAAAAAAATGATATGAGGCTTTAAAAAGAAAAAAGCATACTATTTACAGATGCTATAGCTGAATACATGGAAAAATCCAAGAGTCTACCAAAGAATCATTAGAATTAATAAGATTTTAATAAGGATATAAGATATAAAATCAATATACAGAAATATATTACATTTTTATATAACAGTAACACATAAAGTGAAATTTAAAAAATAATACCACGTGAAACTCTTTCTGGTAAAGCACTCTAGAAAATTCAAAGACAAAATATTTTAAAATATGTGTTTTAAGACATCAGAGAGGTAAGAAGGCAATGAAGAATTACAAGGCCAAGATCTAAAAAAAGAAGGAAATCTAGAGAGGTCATCCGTCCCTGCATTGGGGTCAGCTTTTCCCCTAGGAACATGATATTGGAAGAGCAGAATGAGAGGGTGAGAAGTGAGTAGAGGTTTAAAAAAAGACAAATATGGCTTGGTGGACAGAAACTGGGGTTCAGCACCCCCAAGAAAGGAGGCCATGGTAAACCACCATTTGCTTTCGGATGGGTATACTTTAGGAGTAATGGAGAACTAGGAGCTGAAGGAACTGAAGTCCAGCCTGGAATCCTCTCAAACGCTGATTATATTAACACAACCCTGGAATGCTAGTGTCCCAACCACCTGCCAGAGGCAAAATTAAATCCTCCCTGGAAAAAGACAAAATGTCACTTTACGCCTCAATTTATAATTTTTCATATGCAACATATGATGTTCAGTAAAACATAATCAAATATACGCGGATGTAAAGAAACTGCTGGAAAACTGAGAAAAACATCCAGAAATTGAAATAGATTTGTTGGGTATGGTCAACATGTTTAAACAAATTAAAGACAAGATAGAGAATTTTGACAGCAAACTAAAACATACATACACAGATATAAACACAACAAAATGGAAAATGTAGAACTGAAAAATACAGTATATATATTATTTAGGAACACAATAAATCATTTAGCAATTCAGTCACTCTTACTTTACAGGACATAGTGAAAAGCTCTAACATATGTGTATTTGGAGTCCCAGAAGGAAAGAAAAAAAAGATATGGGAACAGAAACAATATTTAAAGACAAAATGGTGAAGACTTGTCCCAAACTGATGAAACATATTAATCTAGAGATTTAAATAGCACTACAAACTCCAAGCAGGATAAACCCAAAGGAAACCACACATAGGTATGCCTTAGTAAAAGTGCTAAAAACCAAAGCCAAACTCTTTAAGTCAGATGATCTTCAAAGGAGCAACACTTATACTGACAGCTAACTTTTCAACAAGAAAATGAGAGCCAGAACATAAAAGAATGATGTCTTCAGAGTAATGAAAGAATCTTATTCCAGCAAAACTTATCTTCAAAAATAAAGACAAAAAATGAAATGAAGACATTCAGAGGCAAGTGTGGCCAGTAGGCGACCACTCAAGAAATATATTAAAGTACATAATACCAAATAATAAATACTAGGAGGTCCTATGTTATGGACTATTAAACACTTCAGGTAGAAGGAAAATGATCCCAGATGGAAGCTGTTATGGGCTAAATCATGTCCCTCACAAAGACAGGTTCAAGTCCCAAACTCGAGGCCTGTGGGAGTGAACCCATTTGTAAACAGGGCCTCTGAAGATGTTACTAGTTAAGGTGATAAGTTAGCTGAATCAGGGTAGGCCTTAATCCAGTACGACTGGAGTCCATATAAGCAAAGGACTTTTGTACACAAAAACAGAAGCCACAGGAAGAGACAGAAAGAGATAGATGTGATGGAGGCAGAGATGGATCGCCAGCAAGCCACCAACAGAATGCTACAGACTTCAGAGAAAGCACAACCTTGCTGACCCTTTGATTTTGGACCAGATCTAGTCAAAAATAACTTGCTGTTCAAGCCAAGAAGTCTGTCATA
Organism: Cabassous unicinctus; assembly: GCA_029593785.1. Lineage (NCBI taxonomy): Eukaryota > Metazoa > Chordata > Mammalia > Cingulata > Chlamyphoridae > Cabassous > Cabassous unicinctus. The sequence goes on along the minus strand of JAQZBX010080553.1, from coordinate 6,075 downwards.
CAGCAGCCCCAATGAACTAAGACAGAAGCTCGGAGATGCAATAAGAAAAAAAGAATAAGAATGCATGAGTTATCAAGACTTCCACCTCTGGTATGAAGGAAAAACTGGTAATAGATGTATTCTCCTGCTATAAACAATTGGACAAAATATATCACACAACTCTTTTAAGACCATGGAAAACAAGCATTTCAAGACTGAGCCCAAAGAGAGGAGAAGAAATGAGGCAAGCCTCACAATAGCCCTAGTTCCTATTTGGAGGAAATTTTGGACTGAAGTTCAGAAAGGGGAAACCCAAACATGGTATGCCCTTGATGAGCTGAAAAGGCAGAAACTGGTGCTTTAGGAGGTTGAGGCCTCTGGAATTTTCAGGGAAATGTACAGGAGAGGAGTTAGCTATGTGGAGAAAGAGCTCCAAAAATTTACAGAATATGAATACCCTAGAGTCTTTGGCTGAATAAGAATCTGTGTATGTGCAGGATAAAACAGCACAAAGCCAGGCAAAGACTATATGCTGGGGGTCTATAAGGTGTGCATTTCCCACTAGAAAGATGCTCTAATTCCATCCACCAAGAGTAGGAACCTCATTGAACAAAAGCAATCAGAATCACCACAAAAGCAAGGCCTTAGTAGCAGGGCGAAATTAGAACTAGAGTAAAGGCCACTCTAGAGCCACCCTCACAGAGCTAAAATACAAGCCTGGGAAGGGTCAACCTGATACCAAAATAGAGGAACTGCCTGCCAAAACAAACGTCAGCACTCTTAAACTAAAAGAAACAAAATCCAAACACTCAACATGATTTTTACAGTGTCCAACACTCAATAAAAACTTGACTAGGCATGTGAAGAAGCACATTGGGCCTAAAACCAGGAGGAAAATCAGTCAATAGAAGCAGATACAGTAATGACAAAGATAATGGAATTAGCAGACAAATACTTTAAAATAACAATTGTAAATATTATAAATACCTTTAAGGACTTAAAAGAAGATATGACTATAATGATGAGAAAAACGTAAGGTAAGGAAAAAAGCAATAGAAGCTATGCAAACTAAAAAACAGAGAGGAAAAAAGACTGAACAAAAAATAAACAGTAACCTGTGAGACATCATCAGGTGGTCTAATATACATGCTCAAAAAGAGAGGAGACAATGCCAGAAGCAAAAAAAAAATTTGAAGAAACAATAGCTGAAAATTTTCTAAATTTTATGTAACTATGAGCACACAGACCCAAGAAGCTCAAAGAAAACACACAGGATAGAAACTCACTAAAACATATCATAATTAAATTACTTAAAGTCAGTGAAAATTAGAAAAAAAACAAAAGCAGACAGAGGAATCAAGGTCAGAGTTACCAAAGATTCTTTATCCCGAAGTATGAAAGTCATAAAAGCAATGGATTCACATCTTTAAAGTGTTGAAAGAAAAAAGCTTTCAACAAATAATTCTATATCAAGAGAAAATATCACTCAAAAATGAAGATGAATTAAATATTTTCAGGAAATCAAAAGCTTAAAGAATTTGCTGCCAGTTATAAGAAATATTTTTAAGTCTTCAGGCAGAAGGAAAATGATACCAGTTTGAAATTTTGATCCGTTCAAAGAAAGCCAAAAACAGTAAATATACAGTAAAAATAAATGAATATTTTTAAAAAGTATTTTTCAAATTTGAAAAATTGGCTGTTTAAAAAATCATGAAGTATCCTGTGATTATTACACCTGTAGAAATAAAATGTGTGACAATATCCCAAAGGACTGCAGGGGGAATTGGAAGTTTCTGTTGTAAAGGCATACCATTATACGTGAAGTAGTGAAAGACTATTTAAAATTAGACTGTGACAAAGATGCATATTGTAAGCCTTAAAGCAACCATTCATAAGGTGAGACAGAGAGAGATAGTGATTTACTTCATCTAAAGCAATCATACCATTAAACGTAAATGGTCTAAACATTTCAGACAAAAGAGAGTGTCAGACTAGATATAAAAGCAAGGCCCAACTAAATACTCTATATAAGAAATCCAGTTTAAATGTAAAAACACATGTAAAATATAATCATAAGAAAGAAGGAGTGATTATGTTAATTACTTTAAAAGTAAACTTCAGAACAAAGATTATGACCAGGTGAAAAGATTATGACCATTTTTTACAAAGATGAAGTCTCAGTTCATCAAGAAAACAAAGGAATTAAATATATATGCACCTAATATCAGACCTTCAAAATGCATGAGGCAGAATGGACAGAAGTAAAAGAATAGAGAGATCCAAGATGGTGGAGTAGGGAACAGCAGGCTGCACTCCTCCTCCAGAAACTGCGGGAAGGTAGGCAGGCTTGGCTGTCATAAGGGAAGCTGCAAGTCCACAGGGGCAATCAGAGAGGGCAGCTGGAGGGAGCCCAGTTGACTCAGGGGGAGAAGGAAGTCATGGGTAATATGGCAGGCAAGCTGGCGCTGAGCTGGCTCTGAGGAAAGGAAAGCCAGGAGGTGGTCTGGCTGGCAGATTGGTGCCCAGCCAGCTCTGAGAGTGAGGAGGGTGGCCGGGTGACTAGGTGTGTGTGCCAGTGCGCTGCAGGCTCTCGGGGGGAGGGGAACCATGGGGCAATCAAGTGTGGGGGCCAGCATCCCACTGGCTCAGCGGGGAGAGGAGAGCAGTTGGGCAAGTGGGTATGCTGCCAGCACCTAGCTGGCTTTCAGGGGGAGGGGAATTGCAGGGTAAAAAGGACTTCTTTCTTCTCTTCTCATTTTTCTCATCTTTTATTTTATTTTATTTTTTCCTGTTTATTTCATCTTATTTACTTTTATTCCTGTTTACTATTTTTCACACATATTAATTATTTCTGTCTCTTTATTATTCCTTTTCCTTCCTTCTTTTTTAAATTTTTCTTTTTACTCTTCTTTTTTCTTTCCTTTTTTGTGGACCTAATATTTTTTCAGTTGAACACAGGCAACTACACAAATATAGAATAAGTGGAACCAACTGTCAAAGAGGACCACAAAAAAAATATAACCCTAGACTAGAAAGAGAAACTAACCAACTGAATAATCCCCCCATCAAGATAAACAGATGCCTAGACATTAGAAAAAATTACAAGCCACACTAAGAAATGGGAAGACATGGCCAAATCTAACGAACAAACTAAAAAGCAGGAGGAGATACAGAACATGGAACAACTAATCAAGGATGTCTAAACAAATATCCTTAATCAACACAATGAAATGAAGGAAGAGATAAAGGATATTAAGAAGATACTAGGGCCCCCTCTCAATCAGAAACAGAGTGGGCATCACCATCCTAAGATCCTCAAGACTGAGGAATGAAAAACATAAGGGGGGAATGCAACCCTGAACTAAAGTAGACTTACTATTATTCTAGCAATGGAAGATCTTGTAACACTGACATGAAAGCAGTGGTCACCAGAGGTTCTGAGGGGAGGGAGAGGGAAGAATAGGTGCAACATGGGACATTTTGGGGACATTGGAATTGTTCTGAATGGCATTGCAATGAGAGATATAAGCCATCATACATTTTGCAAAACCTATAAAATTGTGTGGTGCAAAGTGTAAACTAAAATGAAAACTATTGACCATGGTTAGTAGCAATGCTTCAATATGTGCTCATCAATTGTAAAAAATGTACCACAATAATGAAATATGTTGTTAATGGGGAAAACTATGGGAGGGGGAGGGTATGGGGTATATGGGAATCCCCTTATATTTTTGATGTATCATTTATGGGAAGAAAAAAAAAGAAGACACTGGGGAAACATTCAGAAGAAATTGTAAACATACTTAAAAAGATAACAGATCTTATGGTGATGAAAGGTACAAGAAATTAAAAATACATTAGAAGCACATAACAGCAGATTTGAACAGAAAGAATTAAGAATATCAAAGATAGGACATCTGAAATTGCACAGATAGACAAAAAAAATGCAAAAGATTCAGCAGGGACTCAGGGAATTGATTGATAACATGAAACACACAAACATACATTTCATAGGCATTCCAGACGGTAAAGGGAAGGGGATAGGGGCAGAAAGAGTGTTTGAGAAAATAATGGCTGAAAATTTCTAAACTCTTATGAGGAACATGAATGTACATGTCCAGGAAGCATAGCATACTCCAAACAGAATAAATTCTAGTAGGGCTACCCTGAGACACATACTTATTAGCATGTCAAATGCTCAAGACAAAGAGAGAATCCTGAAAGCAACAAGGGAAAAGAGATCCATCACATATAAGGGAAGCTCAAAAAGATTAAGTACTGATTTCTCATCTGAAACCATGGAGGAGAGAATGACATAGTTAAGGTGCTAAAAGAAAAAACTGACAGCCAAGAATTCTGTATCCAGCAAAACTGGCATTAAAAATGAGGAGAGTTGAAAATATCCACAGATAAACAGAAATGGAAAGAGTTTGTCAGCAAAACTCCTGACCTTCAAGAAATACTAAAGGGAGTTCTACAGGTTGAAAGAAAAAAACAGGAGAGAGAGGGTTGGAGGAGAATATAGAAAGAAGGATTATTAGTACAAGTAACTAAAAAGATAAAAAGAGAAATAAAAATAAAATATGACATATATAAACCTAAAGAAAAAAATGGCTTAAGTATTGCTTTTACAGTAATAACATTGAATGTTAATGGCTTAAACTCTCCAATCAAAAGACACAGATTGGTAGAATGGATAAGGAAATATATTCCATCTATATGCTATCTATAAGAAATTAACCTTAGACCCAGGGACAAAAAGAGGTTGCAAGTGATAGTTTAGAAAACAATTCCATATGCAAACAGTATCCTAAAAAGGGCAGGAGCAACTAAATTAATATCAGACAATATAGACTTTAAATGCAAAACTGTTGTAAGAGGCAAAGAAGAACACTAGATGTTAATAAAATAGATAATCTACCAAGAAGAAAAAGCAATAATAAATATTTATGCACCTAAGTAAGGTGTCCCAAAATACATGAGGCAAATACTGGAAAAACTAAAGGGAGAAATAGATGCCTCTACAATCATAGTGGGGGAGTTCAATACACCATTATCACCATTGGACAGAACACCTCAACACAAGGTTAAAAAAGAAAGAGAGGCATTGAATACTATGTTAGAGGAACTGGACCTAATATACGTATACAGAACATTTCACCCCCAAACAGCAGGATATACATTCTTTTTTAGTGCTCACAAATCATTCTACAGGACAGACCACATGCTAGTCATAGAACAAGCCTCAACAAATCTAGAAAGACTGAAATTATCAGAGCAATTTTTCTGACCACAATGGAATGAAGCTAGACATTAACAAGGGGCAGAGAACCAGAAGAGACACAAATATATGGAAGTTAAAGAACATACTCTTAAACAATCAGTGGGTCAAGGTGGAAATTGCAAGGAAAATCAGTAACTACCTTGAAGTGAATGAAAATGAGAACACAACATATCAAAATTTATGGGATGCAGCAGTGCTGAGAGGGAAGTTTTTAGCCTTAAATGCCTATATTAAAAAAGAAGAAAGAGCTAAAATCCAAGACCTAACTGACACCTGAAGGAAGTAGAAAAAGAACAAAAAAAAGAATCCCAAAGCAAGCAGAAGGAAGGAAATAACAAAGATTAGAGCTGAATTAAATTGAGAATTAAAAAAACACTAGAAAATTTTTAACAAAACCAAAAGCTGGTTCTTTGAGAAGATTAATAAAATTGACAAAACCTTAGCTGATTAACAAAGAAAAAAGGAGAGAAGACACAAATAAATAAAAATCAGAAACGAGAGAGGGGATATATTATCACTGATCCCACAGAAATAAAGAGTATCCTAAGAGGATACTTTGAAAAATTTATGCCAACAAGATGGACAATTTAGATGAAATGGATGAATTTCTAGAAACACATGAGCAATCTACATTGATGAAAGAAGAAACAGAAGAATTCAACAGATCAATCACAAGTAGTGAGATTGAATTAGTCACCAAAAACCTCCCAACCAAGAACAGCCCAGAACAAGATGGTTTCACAGGTGAATTCTACCAATCATTCTGGAAAGAACTAATACTAATCCTGTCAATCCCTTAAAAAAAAAAAAAA